>JAASLG010001427.1:0-19074 GCA_013365235.1 Cercospora sesami
CTCAAATTATGCCGACAGACCAGATCTGTGGGTACGAGGGCTTTTCGATCATTCCAGGATCATTATGAGAGGCTACGACGAGCTATGGCGAATGGAGAGGAAGCTGTATCACGCGCAGCTCAACATCTCTGTCGCCAAGAAATACCTCCTCTATCAGGTAATTCTGTCTCTGATACCGAAATCATGACGCCGCTCACATGATGCACTACAGGAGGTAGAAACACATCAAATGTGCACCGAGCTTCTTCGAGATCCCGTCAACTTCGTGCAATACATCGGTCGAATGACCGGAAGCATGGCATCGAGCATCGCTTACGGCTTCCGCCTACCTGACGCTCAGAGTCCATTGGCTCATGAGCTTCTTGAGAACTCACATGGGTTCTTTCACTGCGTGGTACAATCACAGTTGCTGGATTGGTATCCTTCGCTAAGGCCCCTCATCGAATTGGTGCCGCGGAAATGGAACCCATGGGCTAAGAGTGCCCTCGAGGCGTACGCCAAGGAAAAGAAGACCTTTGCAAAAGCATATGCCATGGGATTGGAGAGTAAAGGACAGTGTATGTGTCTGAGCCATGACTAAGTGTCTGCCCGTACTAATATAAATTCGTTTGACAGGTTTTGCGCGTGATATCGAAGCTTCGAAAGGCGACATGGAGCTTCTGACCGATCATGCAGCTACGTATGTCGCAGGTATCGCATTTGAAGGTGGTGCCGATACTACCAGATATACGCTGCAAGGTTTCATTAAAGTAGGTCGTTCAATGCTTTGCGGAATTGCATTTCTAACAACGACAGGCGATGGCAATGTTCCCAGAAGTGCAGAAAAAGGCTCAAGAGGAGATTGATCGAGTTGTAGGTGCCAACGAGCTACCCTCTGGCAAGCATCTTAAAGACCTGAAGTATATCAATTGTACAGCCAAGGAGACTGTCAGATGTGAGTTCGACCCCATTGTAAAACCCTGACCTGCTCTAATGTTGTGGATCAAGGGATGCCTACTGCAATCAATGGAGCGATCCCCCACGCGGCGATGAATGAAGATCATTACCACGGCTACCGCATCCCGAAAGGTGCCACAATCGTACTGGCAGTGTGGTCCGCGAACCACAACCCAACGGACTTCGACGAACCGCGTGAGTTCCGACCTGAAAGGCAAGATCCCAACACGACCATTTTTGAATCGCAAAACGTCGCCAAACCCAGCGATCGAGGGCAATGGGGCTTTGGGTCTGGAAGAAGAATCTGTCCAGGTGAGTGCAACCCAGCCTTTGCTGGTATGATATTGTGTTCTGACCGCAAGTTCAGGCATGCACGTCGCCCACAACACTCTCTTGCTAAGCATTTCGCGAATTCTGTGGGCTTTTGACATACAGAAAGCAAAGAACGCCGATGGCAAGCAAATTGAGATTGATCGGGATGCCATGCAGGGTGGATTAGCCGCGGCACCGGCCCCGTTCCAGTAAGTTGGTACATTTCAGTTCAGCTGTTGACTCTAATTATTTTCAGGTGCACCATACGGCCACGTAGCAAAGCACGAGCAAAACTGGTGCAGAAGGAATGGGAGAGAATCTCGGCGGAATTGCTGGATAGCGAGGGCAACTATCGGTCTGCCGACAATTGATGTCGCACGATGCAGCCATGGCTGTGACTGAGCAGGCATTATCAGACCTGACGAAATCTGTGCTGATTAGAATATCCGTCTGATATCGCGTTAGACATAATTCATAATACAAAAAGTACACGCAGGACGTACAAGTATGCGACATCTCAGAAAAAGCTGTACGTACGTCCGCGCCGCTTTGTTACAACAGGGAGCAGAGACATACTTTCTGTTCTAGAGAGTGATAGGCTCTGATGCAGAATTTAGTCACGTCTCAGATAGATCTCTCCAGAGCCATCTGGGTCATTGACAAGCAGAGAGGCTGTGAAGGATCTAGAATTTCAGAGCAAGGTATTCTTCACGATGGTCATCTTGGATCGCAGCAGAGACGTACAGGATGCGCGAGAGCGGGACTCGGAGCTCCCAGAACTTGATCTACGAATACTCAAGTGAAAGCCTTGAGGAGACTTTGGCCATGAGCAAGGGAACTACGGCACCCGGGTAATGAGTTGAAATGTATCAATGGGGAACATTTACTACGATGGGAACGTTCTGTTTTCTGTCGATTTATATAATCAGCTGTTACATCATGCTTCTGCCGATCTCCGACTGCCAATTTTCCGCCCTTTCGAATCCATTTGAGTATGTACTGTAATCCAACATTGCCTGACGAACCTGGGTCGCGTCATTGAGAACAAATGGACCATATTGGGCTACTGGCTGATCCAGAGGCATGCCAGAGACCAGGATAAATCGAGAGTTCTCCTTGGCGCACGCAGGAACAGATGCAATGACTTGATCGCCATTTTGTTCAAAGACCGTGTTGTGGTAGCGCGGGACTTCTTGAGTTGTGCTCCCTGTGTCCCATACTGTGGTTCCTTCCAGTGTATATGCGAACGTATTCCATTTGGCGGGAACAGGCTGGACGAGTCGGCCGCCGGGCTGCAACGTAACGTCGAGAAGCCATACTGGAGTATAGGCTAATTCTTGCACCGAGTCGATGTTGTGGGAGCGACCTGAGATCACTTTGATCGAAATCTTTCCATCATCTATTGAGGCGACCGGAATTTCCGAAGCCCTCAGATCCCGATAGCGTGGTTCGCAGAACTTCAACTGAGTGGGTAAATCGATCCACAACTGGATCCCAATATTACTCGAACCGTCCCCGTTATCGTGAGGCATCTCTGCATGTACAACGCCGCGGCCAGCTGTCATGAATTGTAGATCGCCAGCAAACAGTGTTCCCCTCTTTCCCGTAAAGTCCTCGTGGTCGACACCACCTTGTAGAAGATATGTGATAGTCTCTTGGCCTCTGTGTGGATGATCGGGGAAACCTGCGCCGACAGAAATTTGGAAATGATCCAGCATTAGGAAAGGCGTGAAATTTCGCAACTTCGGAGTGCCAATGCTTCGTCGTACTGTTGCGCCTGCACCTTCTGCCTGCTCGCGAGCTTCGAATACTTGAGAAATGCCTCGTGGTGTAGGGTTGACTGCATTGAGAGAGGGGTCTTCCGGAGGGATGACAGGGTATCCGACCCATTGCTTCGAGCTCGCCATAGTATTGATGTGGCTGCTATTATTTCGAATAGGTCTGCTGAGATTGCTTGCTGCTCGTAGAATGCCGCGCATGTAATGGTTTATGCTGTCGATCTGTGTGAGTGCCGCAAGAATTATCGCCAAAATTGAAATGAACAATCGCATGGATTTGGCCGGGCTTCGTTGAATTTATACGCTTGTCGAATTCGTTCAATGGTACCTGCTAGAAGGAACCCGCTTGATATTACTTATACTGTGAGGTTGTATTGGTGATCAGTATTGGTAACAGGTGAAGTTGTTGGCGGGATTTAGCCGCACTTAGTCAGAATTTATATGCACGCTAATTTGCCGTATTGAGCGATTGCCTCGACTGCCTCGGGGTTCGGTAAACGTCACGTCTCCTTCAACCTGCCAGAGAGCTGTACAGTTGTTAGTCACTGTTTGGACACATAATTGCAAAGCGTCCAATCTACCTTCGAGATACAGAGAGCTGCAAAGCCACCACTTCAGCGTCGACGTCCTGATTCAGACCAGCCGAACTTCTCATCATCGACCAGGTCGTCAAGCAGCGCCTCTGACCGTGAAGGTCAGCTAGAGACATACTGCATAACGCCGTCTTTCGACGGAGGGAAGACCTACTCAGCTATGACGACTGCGCTAAACAACGAGCAAGTCGCTGCCTTGATTGACGCCTTTGTCAAGGAGCATATAAGCGTAATACGAGAAGACAATTTCGATAAGCGCTTCTACGAAGCTTTGCGAGTTCGTTCTGTAACGATAGCCGGACCAGGAACATCAGCAACGGCGGCGTTCGAATGCAAGATACCGACGACGTACTCCAACCAACCCAAGGATTCACCGAAAAAGACGATTCATGGCGGCGCAGTGACAACATTCTTCGATATGACGACCTCTTTAGCGATTATTGGGTGCAACTTTCCGGCGTGGCACAGTACTGGCGTAAGTACAATCTGGCAGTACAGCCGCGCGACGAGACCCAAAGGCTGACACGATCTGTGCAGGCTTCACGAAAGCTTGAGGTCACATACCTCAAGCCTCCTGTGGAGGGCGAACTTGTAACGTTCGAATGTGAAGTAATCCAAATCGGGAAGCGGCTTGCCGAGCTTAGGGGGATAATGCGGCGCGAAGAAGATGGGGCAGTGCTGGCAATCTGCAACCATCAAAAGTACTTAGCGGACAAACCGCATTATGTCAGTAAATCGATGAACAAGCTGTAGCTCTGGCGTGCATCAGACGGAGCCCAGAGTCAATATGTTATGTTTCGCGGCCGCTGCCACCATGCCATAGACTAGACTGTGTGATAGGCTACAGCGACGACTCATATGCCATCCATTGCATCTCTGGCCCAGAGCTTTACAGTTCGATCGCGTCCACATGATGCAATCCAGGTCGCGTCTGCGGTCACGTCGACCGACAAGACAGTGCCATCGTGTCCTGACAGGGACTTGCACAAGGCCCAGTCGTCTGCAGAGAAAATGTTGACATTCTTGTCGAAGCCAGCACTAACAAGGAACGTGCCACTCTTTCGAGGTTGCGCAGCTACGCTTGACTCCTGCTGGTCATCTCCATCGGTCATGACTGCATCAGGTTGCTGGAGTGCGCCCGAAAGTGGCCCATCGGTCCCCTTGAACCATCGCAAGTCGGAAACTCCACCGATGTGCGCACCAATGCTCGCTGTTTCTCGTACAGCACGCAAGTCCCAGCACTTGGCGAAGCCATCGGCACTGCCTGTCATGACGCGGTGGCCATCACAACTCCAATCGAGGGCATGAACTGGGCCAACGTGACCTTCGAGAATCATTGCAGTTCGGCCTGTTCGGAGGTCCCAAATGCGACCAATGGAGTCCAGCCCAGCCGAAGCAACGAGATTCCCGTCCTCATTGAAGGCGACAGTGTACACCTCTTTGCTATGTCCCTCTTGCAGCAGCAACTCGGTGGTGGTTTTCACATCCCACAAGCGCCAGGTCGTGTCATAGCTTGCGCTGGCCAGGTACCTACCAGATGGATGGCATGCTACACGACATACTCTAGCGCTGTGTCCGCTCAACGATGCCACTGGAGTATCCTGTGTAAGAGACCATAGGTGTATCTCGTTGTCGGCTGCGGCTGTGGCGAGATTCACATCCTCTGGTGCTATTGTCGAGCCGGGTAGGGTCGCGCCGGGAAACCACGCAATCCCACCGATCATACCTTTGTGCCCCCTCAGTGTCATTTTGGTGTCCAGATTGGGCACATCAAGGAGCTTCACCGTGCCTCCCCAGTCTCCGCATGCCAAAAGCTCTCCGTTGGGCGCGAATCGCGTCAGGCTGACTGGGCGCTCGCTGGCGATCTGACTGCCAAAGAGATCCACATTTGCCAGTTTCCCCTTGATCTCTTTCCGATGCTTCACGTGAGTCTCCACAGGAATCTTGCTCTCTTGCTTCTGCCTCTTGAGCCGTCGCGCGGTGCGTGGTAACGAATACCGGGCAATCTCTCGACGCGCTGCCAACAGTTCGTTGCTGCCCTCAATGTAGAACTCGCCCTCCTCGTCCGCGTCGTCTGCCTCATCCACGTCGGCCATTGACTCGTCCTCGTCTGCCGCACCTCCATCTTGTTCGCGCAGCAGTATCTCCCGTAAGCGGTCCCGGCGATCCTCTTTGCGCTCCCCGAATAAGGTGATGGGCTGGCCTCTGCCACGGAGTTCTGCGCGCACGCGCTGATCGTCTGTCGGCACTGCAAGCGCAGCAGCTTTGCGCTTGCGGGCAAATTCGTTCAGGACAGTCGACGCATGCTGGGCCTCGCCACCAACCGTCGCGGCTGGGAGATGGTAATTGGTATCGAGCGCTGAACGTACATTAGCAGTCGCGCATCAACGCGCGCAAGCAGCGCTCGCACTTACGAACGCTAGCGAGATCGATGCTGGTGTCCTGCCATTGTCGCTATCAGCTCCCGCTCTCGTTCCGTCGGCGTTTCTGTTGCTGGGCGTGTGAATACGACAATGACTCTCGCTGCAGCATTGGTGCAGTCGCATGTAGGGGCAAAGGTACTGACCTCTTCTTCGATGTATGCCTTGCGCGCTGAATGCATGGTGACGGGCGCAAGCAGTTTTGGCGATGTCGTGAAGTGAGTGCGACCTTTTTCCGCTCAGAGCTTCGAGCTTCAAGTTCGAGCGGGCACACCTCCGCGGACCACCACCCCGTCCGGCCACTGCCTCCTCCACCACCACGGACCGCATCGCCCTCAGTGCGCATCACTGATCGTCCGACATCACATCGCACGCATCGGTAGCGAGAGCCATGTGCTGACCATGTTGTTCACCGGCGCCGTTCTCTGCTATCTGCTCGCCCTAGAACTCGAGTGGCCATGTCAGCTCTCCCTCTGCAGCTGCTCGCGAGACGACGCCTGACGACTTCGCCAGCATCCAGCCCCATCAAGTCCCTGATGCGTATCCCGCAGCCCCGCCTACAATCGTCGACCGCATCCTCGGCGCATCACTTCACCTACCGTCTAGCTGCTGCTTCCGCTCCAAAGCAAGCGCCTCCACGACCTCCTAAACCGGGCAGAGACTACTGGAATTACGCTTCCACTCACGTGGACCCCCGTCCGCCGTACTTGCGCTCGACAAAGCCCGCGTCGGGAGAGGACGCCTTCTTCGCGTCGACCATTGGGGGAAGTCCGCATCATGTTGCCTTCGGCCTTGCTGATGGCGTGGGAGGCTGGCAGGACCAGGGAGTGGACCCATCTGAGTTCAGCCAGGCATTGTGCGGCTTGATGGCAGGTTCCGCCAACATTTACGAAGGTCTCGATGCTGGAAAATCCTGTAAACCACAAGAGCTCCTGCAGCAAGCCTACGATGCGGTCATGGCCAACCCACGCATTCCTGCCGGAGGCTGCACGGCCAGCTTGGGTGTGGCAGATCAGGATGGTATGATTGAGACGGCAAAGTACGCAGAATACTATTCTGACATCTAACTGGGCCCTGGTTAACGCACTGTATAGTCTTGGAGATTCCGGATATCTGATATTCGGCCCCGGCAGAGTGGCCCATCGATCGATAGTCCAGACCCACGCCTTCAATACACGTACGTGGAGAGTGCGCTCTGGCTTCATTCACGACCACATTTACTGACAGCCACCATCATGTAGCATATCAAATGTCCAAAGTCCCCGCTAAGATGCAAGCACAGTATGCTATCTTCGGCGGTGCTACCTACTTCAGCGAAACACCAGCACAAGCTGATATCCACAGCCACCAGCTCAAACATGGCGACGTTGTTCTCTTCGCTACCGACGGCGTCTGGGACAACCTTTCCGCACAAGATACACTCCAGATTGTGCAGCGTGTCATGGAGGAGGGCGGATACTGGTTCCGATCGCACAACTTCCCTGGCGCCGAGACGATGGTGAACGATACCCTGATTCGCTCTCTACCACGTGAGGTAGAGGAGAAACATCATCAGTCTTATCTGCCTGGTCAGATTGCTTCGGCTGTCATGCGTGAGGCTAAGGTTGCTGGATTGGATCGGAGACGTGATGGCCCATTCGCCAAAGAAGTCAACCAGCGCTACCCGCAAGAAGGATGGGAGGGCGGCAAACCAGACGATATCGCTGTCGTTGTTTGCATCGCAGTCCAAGGTGAACAGCAACCTATCAAGTCCAAACTTTGAGCAGGAAACGAAGAGTTCGACGCGTTGCGCACGCAGACCTGACGCACTTTGGCTCCTGGACTCACGATGTGGCCGAATTTGTCCCGAGTCCGAGGTTCCAAACAAAGCTGGACTCCCTTGAGTCACAGCTCAGAGGCCGGAAGACTGCAGTCCTATTTCCGACATGCCTCTGCTACGGACAATTACCCGTGGTCAAGCAGAAGGGCCGACACGGTCATGACGTTTGAGAAAAGGTCTGCCTTCTGTTGATTGCTTTGGACGTCTTGGATCTTACAGCGAGTATCGACTCCGCCTGTGGGCTGTATTTCCGCAGTGCGCCATTCCAACACAACGGCCGGGTTAGAACCGCCACCGCCATTTGCGCTGGCTCCAATGTCCAGGCGACTCTTCCCGATTTGGCATCGCTGAGCTTGCGAGCTCTAGAGTCTCATTCAACCTATACTTCCGCCTTGGCAGACTCGCCGTACAACGCACGCTTCGTGCGCGACTGGGGACCGCGACACCGTCGGCTGAAAGACGGGCGGCGAGGCGAGTCAATTGAGGTTCCCCGTCCCCTTTGGACGAGCAGGCTGCTGCAAACTGACAAATGATGGGCTTTTCCGATGGCCGCGCTCCGTAGTGGACAAGTCGAGCCTGACGTTCGGCCATTTGCTGAAGCATCAAGACAGATGGTAGTCGGAAAGTGCTTCGATGCGCATACCCGTACTTCCGACTTGTCTCGTCTTGTCGTGTCTTGTCGTGTCGTCAGTCGGCAAGACAAAAACAGTAGCGTAAACGAGAAGACATTTGATTACCATCGTGTCATCCAACCAATAATAGCCGAAGCCTTAGCAGGCTCGCGTTCCCATTCGTGATCGCTACTCGGGCAGTGCCATCACTTGAGTCCTTTCCTTTGGCATCCGCTTGCGGTATATGGAGCAAATCGGTCAAGGATCGCCGCATGTGCGAGAGATCAGACGACAGGCTGTGGTGCGTGACGGTGAAGGATGACTGTGCACCGCGACAAGCGCTCCAACCATACTCTGCTATTCAAGGCAATGAACAGGTCGGTGCGCGCAAGATGATGAGCTCATATTGCATCTCATCGGCTATCATCAAGTCGTCGGGATAACATTGAAGAGGTGATGTGCCGTCACAAGCAGCGTTGAGCAGTGCCCAAAAGATGAGGCAAGATGATAGGCCCACGAATCCCACCGCTTGTAAGCGCTCTTGCATGAAGCAGCACGCAGGCCATCCCACCGATTGGGCAGTGCCGAGTGGGATCTAGTGCCGCGTTTGCCAATCGCCGACAAGAGTAGTAGCACTACCTGCTAAAGTAGGTTGTTCGTCCCTGACATGAACGCTGTGCTGCGTAGCTGGACTACTCTGTGTCCGACAGCTTCTATTACGGCAAACACGGAGCGTTAACCCTGCACACCAAGAAGCCATGCGCGCTGACGAGCGTCGCACGACAGTCGTTTGCGGTTGCCTGTCGGAGTCTGTGCGACATGTGCCGCAGATGCGGTATTCTGGGTCGTGAGGAGTTAGCTTTCGTGAAGAGTGGGAGAGCTGTCTTTTGAAAGCCCAACGCATATGGCGCTAGACATCGTATGGATAGCTATAGCAGTGGTGAGTCGCTAATCCAACGTTTTTTTTCTCATTGTGTCGTATGTCCACACCATCTTCCACATGCTTGATGGTCCGCCGGGCCAAGAGGAGCCGGTGGCATGATGTCGATGGCCATTCGGAAGCCAGAGGTGCTACATGTAATTGTGCGGTGAACTGACTCGTTCACGGCCGCAATTGCTATGCTGCCATCAGAACCACAAATCGCTGTTCCGTCAGGCAATCGGAGGCGTACGAATGGCCATGGGTAGACAGGATATTACTGCTGCGAAGACGCGGCGTACAATGATCCAGGACGTGCCGGTTTCAAGGAGAGACGCTGCGCATCTGATTCCTGATTTCAGTAACATGTGTGCGGATGACTATGTAGCGGTCTACTAGCCAGACGAGTGCCCGCCCAACCTCTTTCTGGCCGACGACTTGACCGCTACAGCGTGAGTGCTCTGATCCTTGCGTGTCGTTGGGGCGCGGCTCGCAGCAGTCGTCGCGCCGAGGCTTCCTACTCGCCCATGGACAATGGCAATGTCGTCAGGCAGCTAAGGGTTTGTCGACGGCAGCCGGTATGAGCAACAGCGAGAGCAATTGTTCGCGCGGCGCGACCTTGTTTGGGCAGCATCACTCTCCCTTCACACAACGAGAGCACACCCGGCAGGCTTGGCGGCGCGATCTCACGATGCGCGAGCGTTTGTGTGGCTCGGCCCTCACTGGCGGCAGCCTTGTTTTTGGAGTGGACGAATTTCCCGAGCTGCCGTTTGGCTGCTCATCACCACCCTGTCTGCGGTTTGCACATGCCCGACGCGTCGTGTGGCCGCCGTTCGTCGCTCGCCAGCCAGCCATCCTCAGCCGCCCGGCAGCAGGAAGAGGAGCAGTGCAGCTCGAGCTCGAGCCCGAAAGGGTACGCAAGCAGCAGCAGCAGCAGGCGAGCAGGCCGGGCAGAAAGCAAGCAAGCAAGCAAGCAAGCGACGAGCACGCAGTCGCCAATCCTGCCACAATGTCACGCGCCCCTCTGAAACACCGTCGAGGATGAGCGTGTCGCCGTCGTCGTCGTCGCCGGCCTCCCACACCACACGGCAGCCGCATGATCCGCCCGGCAGCACCAGCAGCGCGCGACCACGGCGGTGATGGTTGCGATCGGATGGTGCTTCGTCAATTCGTCCAGACTTGTCCCCAGCGCGCGCGACGGAGCGGAGAGGCCCACGGCGAGCACACGGCCACGATCCGGACCTACTGCAGCTTCATGCATGCACCACTACCCAAAGCCAATCAATGTTTTGCATGGGACTTGGGCACCACCGAGCAGCAGCACGCCCTCGCAGAGCCCTGTCGCCATCGCCTGCGACCTTCTTTCGCGTGCGCTGTGCTCTGCGCTCGCAACCGGGCCCGTCCCGCGCGCATCCTCCCTCCTCCTTCACTTATCCTCCCCACCTGCCTGCTGCAGTTGTGTGTTTAGACTCTGGATCGCGAGTATAAGCAAGGTCATCCCTACGCCTTTGCCACCTCTATCCTCTTCCAGCATTGATTGTCGCCCTCAATCACCACTGCACCCTCCTGCCCATCATCGCTGCCGCAGCCTGCGCCTGCCACTGCTGCTGCCGCTCCTGCCACCGCGCCCGCGCTCCATGAACCCGGCTGCCTCCGCCACTGCGTGTTGGACGAAGCAGAGTCAGGCACTGCTCCCCACGCGCGCGCGCTGCGCAGCTTAAGCTTTCACCTACACCGCCTCGACCGACCTGTCACCTACTAAATGGCCTACGCAAACACGTACCAGTCGCATTCTGCTGCAGCGTTCGTTGACGAGGACTCAGCCGTGCTGGATCCTACCATACTGGATCCCGACATGCACAGTCCGACTGGTACCTCTTTCCGCAAGGACTCGTTCGCCAACACCCATGGCGTGCTCTCGCCCGCCGACTCCCAGGCATGGGACCATCAGTACTCTGGTCCGATAGCCGTCGAAGCCACCGCACCAGGAGCTCCGGGCCCTTTCCACGACGATGCTGCGGTCTTTGTGCGCCAGCAACCACTCCATCCCCAGCCGGCCTTTGCTCAACAGCATCAGCCGGGCCCATGGCCCTTCGAGCATGGCTCTGGCGACTGCACGCCGACCACTGGCGCGGAATTCATGCCACCACCACCACCATTTGAGGGAGGGTCGCACTACGTCCACAATCGTGCAGACAGCGCGCATGGCAGCTTCAGTCACCACCCTCCCCACCAGCAGTTCCCGCAGCACGCGGAAGCACACTTCATTCCGGCGCCCCAGGTCCAGACGCCCATGTCGCCGCACTCGCATCAGGACTGGATGGGCATGGCACAGCAGGAAATGGAGGGCAGGCCCTCATCAAAACGCATGAGACCGTCTTCGCCCCCTCGCACCATGATCGACTTTCAACGGCGGGACGGCATTCGCAAGAAGAATGGCAGGATCGACATTCCTCACGAGCGAAATATCCAGACCATTGACGAGCTGATCGAGCAAACCACGGACGAAGACACTTTGAAAGAACTCAAGCAACAAAAGCGTCTCCTCCGAAATCGTGAAGCAGCGTGAGTATCCCTGATTCATGTCCAAAGTTTGCCTTCTCGCTAACTCTCACCTAGCCTGGCGTCTCGGCAGAGGAAGAAGAAGCACACCGAGGATCTCGAAGTCAAGGAGAAGAGCTACACAACCCAGATCGCCATGCTCGAAGCCCAATTAGGAGAATTCACACGCGAGCGCGATGTGCGCGAGAGAGAGCGACAGGTCATGCATCAGCGACTTGCCGAATCGCAACGCATCATCGACACCATGCAGGACGAGAAGCGCGAACTCATGATGCGACACAACGAAGAAGCATCGCAACTGAGAAGGAGGATCCAGATCCTAACAGAGCAGCTGGAAATCGGGCCCGCCCCAGCGATGTCAGCTGCTCCTAGCAGCACTGGATTCACCGACTTCAACGCGGAGATGGAAGCACTCAACATGGGAACGCACGACTGGGACAACTTCATCTTCGTCAACGACCTTTCGAACAACGCATCTGACGACTTTTCTTTCGGCGCTAAACACGAACCTTCCAAGAAGACCACTGTGCCCAGCAACGCCGTGCAAAGCACGAGCAAGCGAAGTACAGAGACAGTCACTGATCAGCCAATCGCTTCTGGTCTTCTCTTCATGCTACTCTTGTGCGGTGCCTGGATCGCTTCCAAACCGCCGGCCTCACAACCACACGACTTGCCCCAGATGCCACCCGATGTACGCGCTGCAGCTCCTGCAATTCTCGACAGCCTACTGGCAGAGAGTGGCGCTCCTCACGGAGACAATCGTTATCAATCAACGACAGAAGCTGCACCAGAACCGCTGCCATCTGGCCAGCTTGCTTCGGGCAGGTTGGGCAAGATTGACCGTATGCATCACGCCATGACGAGTTCGACCAAGCAACAGCAGATCGACCAGGCCTTTTCCTTGACACAAGCGCAATATGCCTCGCTCACAAACGGCAATGGGCACACGTACAATCAGCCAATGAACCAAGAATCCGGGCCCCCGCAACGGCGTGTGCTCGCAGAAGCTTTGGCAAATCTCGAACAAGATCAACCTGGCGGCAATAAGGCAGAGGTCTACACCCGAAGTTTGCTTTGGGGCCAAATACCGTCAGACGTGGTGCGACAATTCAAGGAACTGGTGCGTGAACATAACGAAATCGATCGGCGAGGCAGCAACGGGAACACTCTTAAGACGGACACATCATGACGGCTTTGAAAATATAGACGACAATCTCACGACACAACATTCTGGACAACCATTTTTCTTTTGATCTAAACTCCACAGCAGAAACCGGTCCACAGACCAGGAATCTCGGCTTTTCAGATCTCATTCAATCAACAAATTGAGGAAAGGAACTTGATATAATACTGCATTCTCGCGATACCCACCATGGACGAGCTCTACGCTTTTCTTTTCGCGGACTTATTCGCTCGTCTACAAAACCTCTTCTACTACTTCTCTTTCTGCACGCTTTACGAAGGTCACGTTTGAAGGATTACGGGAGCTCGGCAGATTCGCCTCGAGCATGAATGGTATGACATGATTACGAAGGAAGCACGTTCTAGACATCGGTTGCGTGTAACGGGATATATACTGCTGTACATTCGACCAAATCCACGGTCTGCTCCCATGTGGAGTCTGTTACTCTGGTACTGTGTCTCGTGGCTCTCCTTCTCTCCTTACATCGTGATGTCATTTGGGGTTATACTTGTCTTTCCAAATCCTGTTGGTCAAGTGGTTAGCTTTCGTTGAGGTATTTTGAGAGCACAGTCGGCACCCTGCGTGCAGGCTGAAATAGCCGATGGTTCAGAGGTGCAGCACACAAGCCGGCAGTGCCCCCGTCGCATAGCTCGGAACCGACTGGAAAGCAAGGTGCAAGTGTATCGCCGCCTGGCTATGATGGGGCGATGAAAAGAGTGCGATTGGTGATTCGCGAGTGGATTAAGAATAGCGGTGTGTGCCGGGTCAAGACGGCTCGATGCAAGAGAGGAGGGAAAAACACGGGAAAAGAGAAAGAGATTATTGACTCACCAGCTTTGGGAAACTCCTTTCGATCCTCTCGACTCGGCCAAGCGTAAGTACTGCGCCGCTTTGAACTAGATGTTGGAAAAGACGAATGTCGTTAGCTGACTAGCTCCAAGAATGATTCCCGCTTTTTCTTGACATGCAGCTGACGTGCAGGTTGCATGAAGGCCCAATTTCCAGGGCAGCACCTCGAGACGACGACGCCGAATGACCACTCCACGGGTCTGACCTTCTACTGCTGCTGCTGCTGCTTGCTGCATGGTGGCAGCATGGCCGAGTGGACGACATTGCGCAGCCGACCTTGATTTTGTGTGCTCTCGCTTGTGACTGTACTGGGCTGTCATGTTGACAGTTGCAGCGCTGCGCCTGCCGCGCGAGAGCAGAATAATCGGCTTGCGTCACGCAAGTGGCTCGGTTTCGAACGTAATGCAGCCTTGCCCAATGTTTTGCAGCGTGGCGCTTCGACACCAAAGGCCGACGAGGGCGGACGCGGGATACACGATAATGTGAGAGAAAAGAGTACGTACCTTGTCTTTGGCTCCCCCGAAGCCTTCCAGATAACACCATGCTGCTTCTTCCATGGCGTCAGTATCGCCGAGATTTGCGGCGGTTTCGTAGTACTGCCTCGCCGCGACTGGATCTTTCGCAACACCCCAGCCTTTTGGTGATGGATCAGCTTTCAAGTATGCTTTTCGGACTGGCATTTGCCTTGGATGGAACATGTAACATACCATTTCGGAAACAGTTTGCCAGCTCAAAAATGGCAAGGACGAGCTCGCCGCGTGCCGACCCTCCTTTCTTCATGCCAGATGCCAGAGCCTGTTCTTCGACAGAGGCGGAATTAGATGCTGCCAGAGACAGGTAGTAAATGGCTTTCTCAGCATCAATGGGTATACCCCAGCCATGTCGTAAAGCAAGGCCATATAGCACAGCTGCGAGCGCATTGTTTGCACCTTTGGGATTGGCCAATGCACCGAACATCTCGCTCGATTCTTTGAGCTTGCCCTCTTCATGCAGGCGTATAGCTTCTTGGATGTTGATGTCCCCCGAAGCGTCTGAAATGCTCGGACTCCTGCTCCTGCTCGGGCCAGGGGCCTTTCCGGTCTCGCGGAAAGGGCTGCTCATGGCTAGCATTGTCGCCCGCTTCTCCCATTGTGCCTCTCGCTGTTCTTGCTCCTGTTCCTGTTCCGCCTTGGATGCCTGAGTCGCAGCATCGTCCACGCTTTTATCCGTTGGCCGTGCTGCCAATGCCTGCGGTGCGGCGGGCAAGTTGTCTGGGAGATTGCTACTCGTCTCTGCCGACGCAGAGCGGGATCGATCTCGACGATGCAGATGCAGCCGGTCAGAGAGGCGGCGTTCTCCTCGGGGCCGCACGCCTAGCTGCTGGCTCGACTTATGCGCCTCGGGTGATAGATCTTTCGCTGCTGACGAGCTAGAAAAGCCGCGCAGTCCTAGCGAGCGCCGTTTCTCTTTGCTATCGCGAGGGCGATTGGTGTCGTTGTCGTCTTGAGGGTGTGCCGGCGGCTCCAGAATCTCTTGGAAGTTCGTAGTCGAGCGGATGATCGTGAACTCGGGCGCAGGCGGGTCGAGGGCAGCAGGCGCAGGCTGCGCTTCATTGCTGATTTTGTCCTTCTTCTTCAAAATATCTCTCAAGCCCGGCATGTTGTCGTTGGTGTCAGTGGGGAATCTCTTGCAGGTGCAACGCGCTCCGTGTGGTCGAGTGACGGCGGCAGACAGATGAAACTAGATGGCGCAACAAGGAAGTCACACGAAATAGCCTACCGCATTAGGGTTGTCCTCACAGTTCCTATGGTGCCGCCTCTGCGGTCGTGGCCCTTAATAAGGGCGTGCAGATCCGCAGAGGCTGAGCTGAGCGCCTTGTTGCGTCGAGTTTCAATTAGGTAGCTCCTAAGTTTGTCTTTGTGGCTCGGCAAGTGGCACGAGTGTCAGTAGAACTAACCGACCGAACGCTCGATCGCACAGCGTCTACGAATGCGTTCCGGCGCGTATACAACTGCGAGGCCAAATGCGTGCAATGCAGACAAGGACATATTTCCTCCTGCGCTCCCGTAATGTCGTACCGCCACGAGCCAAGAACTCTCTCCAAAGCCATTCGTCGCTCTCAGCTCGTTGGCTTGGCCACGTGCAAGATGGCGTTGCGTACAGCTAGCGAGGATACCACTACCTCGCTTCAACGCCTTCATGGATACAGAGCGTAGTTGCCAAAATGTCTCATTATCTGGGGACTTCGCTTGTTGCGAGTAAATCTGCTTATGGCCTGTCCTGGCGCAGAATTGTACTTGGACAACTATTCCCACATCATTCTTCGTCACGCGAGACTTCATCCGATGCATTTGATCCTTTGACGAGGTCACCATCTCAATCTGTCAGGGAACAGTTTCAACGTCTTGCGCTGATGGGTTTGGACAAAATGCTGTAGTCAAATCTTTTCTTTTTATTTATTTCTTTCTTCGCTAATGCTATTGTAGTCTCGAATATGCTCTGCCGGAATTCGGCTGGTATTATTCTTCTGGAAAGTACATGAGCTACCGCTCAAGGGTATGCTGCGCTGCTCGCGACTTCAAAGGTCACACTTGCAGCCAGCCAGCCTAGTCACGGCTGTGCGATGGAAACCGAACGTAGTCTTGCTGCTGTGTAAGTTCGTGGCTGTCGTCTTCGTTTCCCATGGTGATGTCGATGTCGGAATCTTCATCTCCCTCACTGGCACTTTGGCCTTCCTCAGCACTCGACAGATCCGTGTCATCGTCAGAGTTCGAATCGCCCCGCCGCTTAGCAGCTTTGCGCAGGGAGCTGGCGCGATCGATATGCGGCAGAGAACAAAGACCTTTCTCTCGAGCTTCACAGCGCCCGTGATTAGTATAGTCAGGACACTCAAACACGTGGCGCTTGCCGCAATCGACTCCTTTGCTGCAATAGCCAAGAGTAGCAAAGGGGCGGCACACGAGAGTAGAAGTAGAAACGGCGACATGGGCATAGCGGCATGCACTGTTCGTGCAGTTGCCGCGGAGGAAATATGTGCATGCTGGCACCCGGTGATATGTGGGCTCGTGTGACAGGTCGCAGTTTTTGCCTGCTGTACAGGATCCTTTCGTGAAGAACTCCTTGCAGATGGCGATTCGAGTTGGGTCGTGGCGGTTCCTGCAAGAGGGACCGAAAGGGCAATTACCTGTGACTATGTTAGTATGCAGCAGAGGATTGCCGCCATGCCTGACAAGGTAGGAGCTCCGAGTCGTTCCAAGCAAGTAGCCAGTTGGTCGGAGGTGGGTAGAAAGGGTACCGTGTCTTGTGAACTTTTCGCACTGCTTTCGCGAGGCTCGTGCAGGTGGTCTGTAGGCCCGATAATGTAAGCGAGATCCCGGATCATGGGCACTGGCACGTCCAAGGTACCTCGAATTGTCTTGTGTGGCTGGCATGGCGCGAATGAGGTTCCCATTCTTGGTGCGCAAGAAGTCAACATCTGCGATGGTCACTTTCCTCGGCGTCTGCTTGTCGGCCGTAGCTGGATCTGCGCTCCTTAGTCCGATCCGGTTGCTGGAATTTGCGTGCTGCTTACCAGCAAGGCGCACGAGCTTGTCGCCATGTGTCCGGAGTTCGAACTGGATCCCATCAAATTCGAGCACACGAGTGGCTGGGGCCGGTGGGATATCCTGTTGGCCTTGTCGGATCTGTTGCGGCGTGAAGATGGTAGCATTTCCTGCGCGCTGTTCCTTATACTCTTGCCGCTGGCGTTGCTCGCGTTCATACGTCTCTTTTGTCATAAGCTGCGATCTGTTACCCACTCGAGAAGTCACGAAGCGGCCAGACGCCGCGACTGACGGATCGATGGGACGTGGCGTCGCATCGTTGACTCGAGTGCTAGAGAATTCGTTCGTGGCGCCACCAAGGACAAGCGTGCGATTCTTGACTTGGTGAGGTATGGAAGGTCGCGCTCCGGGCGAGTATGGCGACCAGCGATTCGCACCGCGAACGAACTGCGCTGCGCCGTGCGGCGAGGGCGAATGCTGTGTCAGACCTTGACGCGGTGGTTGTTGCCGGTGCTTATTGATTTGTCCTGCCAGCGCGGCAATCCTCGCCTCCAGCACCTCTTCCTCGCTCATGCTGGTTCTGTAGTGGGCGACGGCGATGTTGCGCGGAGTGTTGTTTGGCGTTGTGGGCGGCAAAGTTGCAAACGCGAATAGTGCAGTCGAATGTTGAGTGAAGGTCAGAGTCTAGGTATCAGTCAAGTGATGCAGCCCGCACAGTCACGTGAATCCACCCTTCTGTGACGCTAAAGGATCTAAGTTAAGCGAGCTGGCAGCAGGGACTATCCCGGCATGGAACTGCGTGTGTGAATGTGATGAACTGATCTTGAATGCTTCGAATAATGTCTACAAAAGTTACGATCGAAATGACTGAAGTGTGCAACATGCCACGCGCAACGTCAAAATATTTCTGTCTATTATGTATCTATGTGAGACCGATGCAATCTTTGTCGTCTCTAAGTGCATCAGCAACCTGCTCTTCAGCAACACCCAAGCGTACTCGTCCTACACGATCACCATGTCTACTCTCCAGTCCAATGATGCCTGCTTCAAAGAGCTCCCGTGCAGCTACACCGAGACCATTGATCCGAGCTGCGTACTCCACTTCACGCTTCTGGACCGGTCGGCCACGCTTCAAGGGCGTCATGGAAACTGTGTCGCTACCAATTTCCTGTTGTTCTAAGCTGGGTGCCACAGCGAGCAAGTGCTTTGTCAGGCTCTTGTTCGTCGTTACAGTACTCATACGGTGAGCTTCATCAGTGACATCGGATAGCGTGGACTCCGAAAGGCCTGTTCGCCGTATTCGTGCAAGAAGAGCCGCAAGAAATAGCTTGCTGGTGAGAGGCAACGACCGTAAGTGAGACGCCAAAGGTGTTAATGTCGCCTCGTTGATCGCCTGCTTGACTGTTGCTATTGTGACTACGCCTTTGCTCGATGCCTTCTTCTCTTTGAGCGGCGTTTTGCCTGGGGCAGTAGGAGTCTGGTTCTCCTGATCAATCCGGTTGTCCTGAATTGCGTCCTGTTCGGCGAGCTCAACAGCTCGACGACAGATGTCCAGCACCCGCCTCGCATCA
>JAASLG010001428.1:0-19912 GCA_013365235.1 Cercospora sesami
GGCAAGAGAGAGACCTGCCTGCTCGGCGATATCAGCCCGTGCCCCACCGACCGTCCACTGGATCTGCGGACCCTCCGCGTGACACTATTCCGCGTCTTCGCCACTTGGTTGTACACCGGCCAGCTCGTTCTACCAGAGGAATATGCCTCAAAGCCACCACAAGCGACCAGACTGGTGGCCAAGGCACCACACAAAGTCATCGAGGCTGCGGGCACATGGAGAGACGAGGATCTGATCGACCTGTACCTATTCGCGTCGCGGCACGAGCTATGGGAGCTGGCCAATCTTGCCATCACGCGTCTATGGAAACAGAACGACCAATACTGCCGGACCACCGCCTTACCTGCCATTGAGAGGGCGTTCGCGGCAGGTGCTTTTGGATGGGACGACAGTCTGGGTTGCTCCGGCCCGAATCAGAAGCCGTATGTGATGCGCTTGCAAGACTACCTGTTGTTTGAAGGTGCACGTCGACTTGAAGACATCAAAGACTCCTGGCTAGACCTCATGCTGACGACGCATCTCTTCCCACCTCCGTATAATCGAGCACTGCACGCGCGATACCACGAGTCACCGAGAGCCATCCAAAAAAGGCACCACGACATGCCGGAGCCGTTCTGGATGTACGAGCCATGCTACTTTCACTGCCACGAAGAAAAGGAAGAACAAAAGAAGTGCGCTGCTCGCGGTGCATTGTCACTACCGGACTCTCCCAACGTGGTTCCTCGACCCTCACCTGTGGTCAGCCCGACATTTCAGTGAGTGCAGAAGTACGCTGTTGAGTAATCGCCGCTGACTCCATTTTCAGCACCCTTCTACGCGGAGTGTGCACCGTCTTGGTGGGTCGTGGTCAAGTGTCGTTCACCTTACACAAAGAGCTCGCATGCTACGTCTCCGACTTCTTCAGAGACACCTTCGGCGATGCGTGGCATGGTCCGCCGAACGACACCATTCAGCTACCTCATGAGCAGCCTCGAGACTTTGCACTTTTCGCATCCTGGCTTTATTCAGCAGAGATCTGTCTTCCAACACTGCAAGAAGTACGCGGCACGGATGGCCTGCCTGTC
The DNA here is from genome assembly GCA_013365235.1 of Cercospora sesami. Classification (NCBI taxonomy): domain Eukaryota; kingdom Fungi; phylum Ascomycota; class Dothideomycetes; order Mycosphaerellales; family Mycosphaerellaceae; genus Cercospora; species Cercospora sesami. The sequence goes on from JAASLG010001428.1 coordinate 1,065, forward strand.
CGCCCCAAAACACCGAAAGGAAAGGATCGAGTCCGTTCCGACGAAGACGGATCCCAGACGAACCATGATTCGGGGGGTGACGTCTCTTCTGAAACTGATGCCTGCGAAGCTGCCAAACTGCGCAGCATTCGCGAGATGGCCGACGATGACTCTGCGGACGACGATGAGACGACCGCCGCCCGTTGTGCCCGAGAGCCGGATGCCGAGCGCGAAACCAATGAAGCACGATTCCTCGTTCGAAAGCACCAACAAGACCTGATCCGATTGTACGCTTTCGCCATCCGTATGAAGATTCCTGCTCTGCGCAATGCCGTGATGGATAAGTTTGTCGAACATCGAGAAAGCGGAACTCCATATGCGAGCTCCTCGCCAGAAATCCTGCGCTTGGCTTACAAACTGAATCCGCCAAACTCCCTCATCTGCAGCTATCTCATACAAGAAGCCGCTTTCACGTTCCGAGGTCTGCCGCGCGACAAGTCGGGCTACGCGCAGCTGCTGCCACCACAGTTCCTGCATGATCTCCTGGAGTATCAATTCACTCGTGGCATCTTCCCAAAGCTCAGAGAGCATGTTCCTAGCTGGCGCGTCGACCTCTGCGAGCTCCACACCCACGCCACGGAGGAGGATGCATCCACGTGCAAGGCCAGAAATGCAGAATGGCAACAAGCGCTGCGAGAAAAGGGCAGTACCTGGGAGCCCATCAGAAAGGAGTTTGGTCAGCGCCAATCTTACGCTGCAGCACAGCCAAACGTCGCGGGCAGGCGCATTGAGCGCACCCCAACTCCACGCGGCTCTTCGAGCAGGGAATCACCAGCTCGCCGCCCTGTCGCCACACCGCCCGCCACTGACATCCCCAGTGGCATGTCCCCCACCTTTGCGCCGACGAGACCGCCCGCTGGTGCTCCGCCAGCTGTTCCGAGACCCGTCAGCATCATGAGTCAGGCAAGCTCAAATATGTCTTCAATATCGCTGTTAGAGATTCAGCGCACTCCGCAGGCGAAGCGCCCAGAATCTTTCAGAAAAGACTCGGCTGTCACTTCTATGGAGATCAAAATCACACCGCCACGTCCCGGTTCCATCTCATCGGCAGACGATGCTGACGAAGAAGAAGACACCGATATCACTCCACCGCATACTCCCATCAAAGATGCTCACTATCGAACCGCTCCACCGATCTCGCATAAAGGTTCATACAACGAGCTCCACGATCTTCAGCGTGCTCTGCCACCCTCCTTCGGACCCAGAAACCGTGCTTCTACATTCCATGCAAATCCGAAACTAGATTTGCGTCGGTCAGGCATCGATGTGCTGGCTTATCGCGCGCCAGATCCACCTCCTCCGCCACCAGCACCATCAAGGGCTTCACAGCCTCCTCCCCAAATGCCAACGAGGGCTTCGCAACCACCACCTCAAACGCAACAAGCGAGAGCCGTGCATTTCAGCCGGCACCGTATCACGACGACTGTGAATCGCCTGCGAAATCGCCCTTTCACACACCCGAAGAGTCCCGTCAGTAGCAGTAGTGGAGAGAAGGAACATGGGCCAGGCGAGGAGAGTGAGGCGGCGAAGACTTTACGGACCAGTATGTGAAACTCAATTCGATTCACGCGCCTTTGCATTTCTCTTCTCTGGCTGATCTTTCTTCTGTGCAGTGATTGATTCATTGAATCCGCTGTGAAAATCGAACAAACGAATGAACGACAAGAACAAAATTTGGGATTCTATTTTTCCTATCTTATAAGAGCTTCGGGATCCGCGTATCGGACAAAATTTCGTGTACAATATTTTCTTCTGGGAAAGAACTTTGTCGTGCAGCTTCAGGAAAAGTGACATGGCTGCTTACTAGGTTGGACGAATGGAGACACGATTGAAATAGAAATGGGAACACTACTTGCTTCAGTCCAATAAATCCCTCTTCGCTTCCCGACATTGTGCAGGGCGCTATGGAAACGAAGTGCCGCTTCTGAAGCATTCTGGTTGCTCTCTACGGCTTTGCGCCGAGGTCAACGCCCTCGAGATGTGTAGATTCTAATCTGAATGTTGAACAACTCTGCAGTGCGCAAGATTTGACAGCATGCGAAGATCGACTGATGTGAAGAACATGTCGCCCTAGATTCGCAGGAAAGCAGAGCCATGCGAAGAAGTCGCGTCGCGTACAATACACGCGACATGGAACGGAATACTCGCATTGCGTCTACTCTCTACCCGTCCAGCTATAGAATGGCACTTTCGAGTATGATTCCTCCGACTCAGCTCCAATGCTGTGCTTCCTATGCCAATGCAGCAATGAATCGTACTTCCTGCACTGTTTCCGTCTGCTGAAGTCCATCTTACCCTTGCCATTCTCATCACGCATGTAAGGAATGATGGCCAAATCTGACTCACACATGATCAGTTGCCTGAGCTGGTCAACGCAGTGTGCAGTGTGTAGCTCCATGCGTGAGTAGTTGCCCACCAGAACTTCCTGCTTGGAACTCCAGTCAGGGTGCTGGATCCAGCGATAGTACTCCCAGTTGTACCACGGGCCTTGTCGGAGCATGTTCAAACAGTGGAGTCGATGTTGCGCCTGTATCATACCGGCGACTCCCTCTTACGGAACAGCAGACGATTGGCTGGGGTCGACACGTGCATGATGGGGCTCGATATCAAAGTATTGAGTTTCTGCGGTAGGTACGACGACCGGCGGGCCTTTGGTAATCGTTCAGCATGTCACACACAATCAACCCGGCTGCCAACATAGCCTGGCTTGTCCGTACATCGCGTCACCTTATAGTCTAGATCGTTGAACGTGAAGGTATAGATCGGCCTGTCGATGTCGGACATGAAAGGCGCTTCACCAATTAGCACAATCTCGAAGAGCTGCTGTCCTTGCTCCTTGTATGCCACAAGATTGCGAGATCGCAATCAATGGCTGAGACGTTACAACTCGGAGTCGGCAAAGCGTATATTAGCACTGCGTCAACAGAATCACATGGTTCTATCTATCTTCTGCCTCCACTAGGCGACGTCCCTCTTGCTCAGAACTCTATAGCCTGCCTGATCGCAGGATCCGGGCCCATCAATCCTCGTCCGGACACTTATACTCAAAGTCCCATAAGAAAGGCTTGACTTTCAATGCGGCTTGATCATGAATTCCAAGCTCACCCTCAATCTTTTCAGTATTCTCTGACCCCTTCGGAACATTTTTATCTTGAACCAGATCTGCTCGGAATGGTTAGATGGACGTTCAGGCAGAAGGGCGAACGGTAGAACACGTTCATCAATCAAGTTTTGCGTACCCATGTTCGATGTGGGATCTTTTACTGGAAGATCGTGCGTGATCACGGCGACTGTGGCAACGAGCGCCAATGCAGCTTGCTTGATGTTGGCTCGGAGAAGGGGTGGAAACGTGGGAAAGTTGTTCGATCAATTGATAGTCAGAGAGAGTCAAGGAACGAATGGTCCAATCACCTTCTTGTAGACTCCTCCACACTTGATCATATCGCTTAGTAGCTTCTACTAGGAGTCATGGAACTCCACGTGCCTCACGTCAGAGCATGGGTTAGCTCTCCAAAAGCTGGTATACATACGGAGGACGGAAAAACAGCGGAATCTCGATCTTTGAGAACATGCATCTTTTGTACAGGTAGAAGCCGGGCGGTTTCTACTCTTGTCGTCGTGCCTCAAGCTCACCAATGCGTAGTCGGCGATGTCGATGTCTTGCTGTGAGTAATCCGCAGGCGAGGAGTCGCAATACATGCTTTTGAGTCGAATACCAAAGCCACACGGCTATGCTTCACCCCTTAGGATGTCGCATGTGTACATCGACTTTCGATGAACTTCTTTGCCGAGCCTGTCGTGGGTCTAGATGAGGGTTGCCGATCACGTTTGCTTTCTCGATCTTCTCGTCGTGTTCCAATGGCCAACCGCAATTCTATTCCAGTTCGCCGTTTGCTCACCGTCGAGCACGATTGACTCCTATTGCTACATAGTCCTCGGGGGCGTTGAAGCCATGCTGAGAGAAGATACAGACTTGGAAGAACAGAGCAAGCGCTTGCTAGGTGGAGGCTTTGGGCTCAAGCAAAACAAAAGTCAGCCAGAGGTGTTTTTGGACTCAAAGATGCTGACTGGCATCCTCTTCGAGGCATGCTTGCTATCACTTTCTTACTACGCTGGCTTCCGTCATGGCGTACAGAACGCTTTCTGTATGATGTCGTCACATCGTAAGCAGCGAAACAGATTCCAAGTCAGAGCAATACCATTTGTGGCTGATGCGTTGCATAGATATCGCAGCAGGAAGCACGCCATATGTGATCAAGACCCTGATGACGACTTCGAAGTTCGACAGGAACGGAATGCATTGTTCAAAGGTCCACCACGAGCTGAGCATGAAGCGGCGTGGAGGGCTCTGATGCGTGGTCAGAACGCCATGACGTTCGACTATGGTTGGGTCGTTTGCAATCCAGACGCACACAACAATTGCTGATCGACGGTGACACATGGTATGAACATGCGAGTGACATTTCGCGCAGCAGCTGCTCCAAATTTTACCTCTTTCCAGCTGCTCGATGGGACTGGTGACATCTGGGCCACACCTTTTGTTTCATCAGCTCCATTGCCTGGTATTTTACGGTCCGCGGGCCCACGCTTGCTTGCTTCATTGTTGGACTAATGTTGATCAGAAAACAATTCGCGGAGCACAACATCCAGAAAGATACCCAGAATCGTGGCAGGTGATGAACCCTCAAGAAAGCATAAGTCGGCATTTCGATTACTGCCCCCAGAAGTGCGTCCGTCGTCCATCAGTATGGTACTACTCGGGACCTACTAACGTGGATGTTTCTTCTGCAGTCTCCGACAATCGGCATCGTATTAAGGAGACATGTCGTTGTCTGGGTACGAATGGGACGACAATGCCCAACGAACCCTTATGGGAGGTCCGACTTATGCGTGGGCTTGGAGCGAATGAACAAGTGGGTGACAGAACGTAGCATTGACATATGGGACACACGCTTGACAGGAAAATGGGCGCGAAGCCTGCGCCACCCCGAAAAGATCTACAATGGTTCCGAGGTCCATCGGTAGTTATGAGTAGACGGGTCTATTTCGCGCGGATAATGATGAGACTTTGTTTGAGTGCACCTTGTCCACCGCCGGGTCACGAATCATCGATGAAAGAGTCAGAAGTTGCAATTGGTGCCGACTCAATGTTTCTCGCACTATGCAAGTAGCCTCTACGCCCTGCACTCTGTCACCGGCGTACGGGAAATAGGTAGAAGGACTCAGCCCGATTCTTCGGCACTCGCAACCTTCTTTTGTAGCGGTTTTCATGGTACCCTGTTGGCGGCAGAGCCCCAAAAGGACCGTGAGCTTATAGTCCTTGATTCCGCGCATGCAGATGACAGACTGTAAGAGCTCTGCAGGTACAGGTCTCATGAGTCATGATACTAAAAGCTAGAAGCATAAGCGAAGGCGGGAAATGCTAAAAGTCTGTTGGCTTGTTCGTGCTTACAGCTGTTCGTTTTTAAAGTTGTGTTTGTCTCCGCTCAACCCTAGTCGAATTCTGCACCCTGTTTAAGGCTCGCACAGTTCCTGTCCCCCTTGTCAATGTGTCCTCTCAATGCCTACTCTAGTGCTAGTCTTTGCCGAAAACAGTAGATGTCGGAAAAAGCTAAAGATTGTCGATTCATGTCGCAGGCCCCCGCTGTCTGACAGAGTTTCTCTAGATTGCCCTGTACGTAAGTCTCGTATGTTTGTAGGAGTGGGGTTTGTATACTTCTTGTACCAAGTAATAGACCTAGTAAGTCGCGTCAAACACATGGAAGTCTCTGCAATGCAGTGAAAGGCTGCAGCACAACAAATTTGCTGTGTCCGAGTTTCTTACCAGCCTGCGATGCGTTCAGAATGTTTATTCGTGTACGCTAGATTAGCACTGTTGACCACTCTGGTTGCAGCGCACCGCTACAGGCTCGCAGCGATACGCTACACAACTTGTCATCTTCATGAGGCTCCCTTGAAGATATTGCTGGTCGGACGAGGTGCAATGCTCGTGGTTGGTTGTCTCTTCGCACGGCTTTACAGGTCTAGTAGATCCGGTTACCGCGGACTCTGCGTAACAAAGTGACTGTCGAAGCTGAGGCAAGGTTGTTCCCTCCTCACGTCCATCAAGCATGCATGATAATCAGGCCGCAGGTCACGGTGCTCTGTGTCATATGCCGTCCACGGATACAATGTCTTTCTCTGCCTCGCAAGCCTTTCCTGATGTGCCAAATCACACACGCACCATGACTTCAAAGTTCCAATTCAGCAAACGAAGCGTCATTGGTATTGCGACTGTTACCGCTGTATCTGCCACGTTCCTCTTACCGTACAATCGAATCAAATTGTTGATTCAAGGCGCTTCATCTCGAACGTGCGGCGAAGTCAAGCCCGCAGCGCCATGCCCTGACCGCCGCACAGTATATAAAGAGTTCAAGTCTATATCAAGGTTTGAAGATGTGGCTGGTCACCATTCAGTTTTCACCTCGAATATTAGCGCCCTTGATGACGCTGCGCATCGAACTGCGCTAGAAGAGATTAGCTTACCAGAAGAACAATTCCTTCTCGTCGAACAGAAGGCCATCCCAACCTACTTCGGTGTCACGATGTTCCACCAGCTACATTGTCTGCACATGATTCGAAATGAGCTTGCGCAAGACTCGCAGCACCGGCGAGTGACTCTATGGCACGACCACAAGCCACAACATGGCCGGCACGACCGGCACTGGGCTCACTGCTTGGCGTATCTTGCTCATGCAATCACCTGCAGTGCGGATGACACATTAGAGCCCATTGTTGGCAGTCTGGCTTTTGATGGTATTGAAAGACTGGTGGCCAATGGAGAGGCTGCGTTGCATCAATGTCACGATCGATGAACGCTACGTGCCATGGTAGAGAAGAACATATTGAGATCATTGACTCCGATGGACGGGCATACAATTCCCGCTGGAGTTCGGGCACGAGACTGTCGCGAGTACATGTAAGTTTTTATCAGGGGAATACAAGATGCGTAACGTACACTGGGGCTGTCGTATGGAACGCACTCATTGCTGGCAAAGTGAATGCGTACAAATGAGGGATGGGAATATTCTGTGGATGCAGTGCACGTGATGATGTCTACATTTGGGACCATACGATCTCCGGTACCGCCAGGTCGGAACATGGCGGAGGCCCAAGGGCTGGCGATAGCCACCTGTCAAGATCGCACAATGCGTACGGCTCAACATAGACATCGTGCAAGTCAAGGCAAGGTCGACATTGCCTAACTCAAGACCCCCTGTCGCAATGAAGTGGACGAGCCTCTTCACTCTCGCGACGCTAACAAGCCTGGCTTCGGCAGAATGGAGGAAGCACTACTGGATGGCAGAGACTACCTATGCCAACTCAACAGAACTCGTCCAATGCATGAACGAGATGAAGGCAATGCTAGAAGCAAAGCCCAAGAGTGAGCTCTCGCAGGACCCTCTGAAAAACATCTACTAATCCTGCGTCAAAAGCGAACTATCTCAAGCCTTACCAATGCGGAAACTATTCTTGGCAGGTCGGCAGTACTGCCAACTGGCAACCCATCCATACGAACCTGAAGGGTTTCCGCAAGTGCGAAAAAGACCTCTCGAACGCTGCATATGAGGGCAGGGACTGGTTTCAATGCCATGCACCAGACTTTTTCGGATATCGCATTGTGGCATACTCACCTTTGGGCCTTGAGGCGTGCCTTCAAAAGAAGCCGATCAATCACGCGCCGTGCAAGGAAGGCAACTGGGTGATAATTCCCATGATCTGCAGTCTGGGTTTTTGTTAGTAGTGCAAACCTATCAGATGACAAGAGAAAAGATAAGGCTCATTGGTAGAACCAGCTGTCAAAATCTTACCACGAATACGTGAAACTTTGGAGTCCACAGTACTTTTTTTCTTCGCACTCTGCCAAAATCCACTCCAGATCTAGACTCTCTTCCTTCTCACATCTCTCACTACACAAAGACGAAATCGATTTGAGAACGAACAACATGAAGCTGCTCAACCTCCTCACCCTCGCCACACTCATAACCGCTGTCCCGTTGACTAGTGTAGTCAAGTCCTGCTCCTCAAAAACCGCAGACGCCAACGCCACTGCCCTCCTCGAATGCATCGACGATCTACGGACAAGGATCGAAGCAAATCCCCTGTGTAAGCCTCCCCATACCTTGCATCCATCTCTCCTCCACCGACTAATCTCTCCTTCCTCAGATGGTAACCTCCACGGCTACCGCTGCGCAGACCGAGTGTGGAAATACGGAGGCACAAACAACTGGCAACCAATCAAGAACAACTTGCATGCATTCAAGAAGTGTGGACATACAATGAGGCGAGCGGCCAAGGATTCGAGGGATTGGTACCAGTGTACTGTGGAGAGTTTTGTGGGCTTTAGAATTATTGATTGGAAGCCTAAGGGGCAGGAAGTTCTTCCTGAGATGGCAGATTGTCCTCTGTGGGGGCAGGGGACTTGAGTCATCAATGCTCACCATCAAAGACAAGACCGGCACTCCTTGGATTTATCCCGGAATACGTACATTATTAGACGTTGGGTGTGGTTCGATCTGTATGCTGTTAGTAGATATTGGCTATGAGCGTAGCTTCATTAGGAATGTTGGCGCAGAATCTTATACAGAACCAAGACAAAATCGACAAAGTTATGGTCAGTAAGAGGCAAGGAGGTTGGTACCCGTTGTATGATTTTGTCGAACATGCAGGACGCTCGCTCTGCGTTCAGCCGAGTTCTCGGTCATTCTATGCACCACTCTCCGCTGCATGCAAGCGTTCGCTTCGCACGTCGCCCACCCCTCACCGTTTGTAGTTGACTGCATCTTTGGCGCGCGCGCCAGCTTTGCGTTCACGTTGAAAATGAGCCGCGTGCCGCTTCTGCTGTTGTTTTCAGACACTGGATCTCGTTCAGTTCGATCTTCACAACACAAACAGACGAATCTCCCGCCGCCAGCCACCCCAGCGACGACACCACAACGAGCAAAGCAGCTTCAACATGGCACTGACGTGCGTCCCATGCAATCGCAGCTTCACCTCGGACCAGGCTCTGCAGCAACACATCCGCGATTCTCCAGCCCATTCCGCGTCATTCACCTGCCGCGACTGCAACCGCGACTTCACCTCCGCCGAAGCCCACCAGCAACACATTCGAGACTCGCCTGCCCACCAAGTCGTTGCCACCCCCGTCGCTGCCACCACCAGTCAGGCCTCGTTCGACATGCGGCCGTCGCTGCACGATGAAGTCTCGCGCTTCCTCGCAGATTACGGCATCTCCTTCAGCTTCCACGCAGGCGACAACTCCAAGAAGTGTATTCGCGAATTCGATTCGCCTGTCATCGGGTCATTTGTTTGCACCAGCAGGATTTGTGGCTTCCGCAGATGGACGAGCAAGGTAGTTGCCATCACCATCCGCATATACGCCGGGCAGAGGTACAACGCGAGGGTCTACTATCAGCGCTGTGAGAAGTGTAACAGCCGTCGACGCCCCAAGCTGGACGCCGAGGTGTATGCAGATCGGGTGGCGTATCGATTGGCGAAATGGTCGGGAGTCGAGGTGGAGGATCGTCAAGGCTCAGGCCGCAGTAAGAGACCACATCTGATTGAGCTGTGCGAAGGATGTCGCAATGGGCGCTGTTGGGCGAGGAAGGCCGGACTGCAGGGCTCGAGGATAGCATCATGAGATCCCTCGACCGGTTGAGAAGGGACAGCGAGTCACTGCCTCATATTCGGCGAAAGGCTCCAGGAGCAGGGGACAGAGCTCCATGAGCGAAGCAGTGAGTGGCCAAGAGCAAGATACCCTTGGCGAAGCATCAAATTTGCCATTCCTCTAAATCTTCCTTATTGTGCTGGAATAGACCAGCCCGCCATAGCGTACTGGACAGGCGGCCAGCCCTGCGGTGAGGTAAGACAGTACACCAGCGTGGTGTGGATCGGTTGCTGGCTGCTTCTCGACATCTTTGTTTGAGGACTGGTCTCGACGGCTTTTGCGCCATCAACGGTTCTCGTTCGGTGGCATGGCGTTGTTGGAGTCGCTTCATGTTGAATGTAGAGACAGAGCGTTTACGGGCGCCACAACCATATTTCGCTTAGCGCCGTCGCTCGATCGTTGTTGGGCAATTATGGCGGGTGCGGATTACAGTATTCACGTCAGACGTGGGCCATGAAACATGCTCGAGAGTGGCACATAGGGCTGAGGCGGCTTAGCCGTCCACTGTGTGATACCTCCGAGGAGGCAGCAAAGTGGCCAGACCGCCATAACAGAGATTCTGAGAAAGACGAAGGTATGTCGACTTGATGTACACCACTTAATTGTACTTGAATTTGCCACCTTGCTTTGCTGCCTCAGGCGCCCCATTGGCTTGGCAATCCTGTAACTTCTTCAACCTCGTCCTCTACCACGCCTCTCCGTACTTCCTGGCCGCCCTCTTGCGAGCAATGACCTCGATCCCATCAACTCCTTGTTTCTCTCGCACCGTTATGTCATTCATTGGGTCCAGATAGCGACGCGTTTGAACCGCGTAGAAGCGAACGCCTCGCACCCGTCGCACGACATCTATGGCTGGCACGAGATGCGCTTCCAGCGGTGTGCCACTTGGCGCAGCAACGCGTGAGGATTGGCTCACGATGATCAGCAGGTTCGCCTTCAGCCTTGTGCTTACCTCTTCCAGTCGCTGTGCATATTGTATCGATGCTGCGGCCCCCGCGTTGTGGCTGATCTCTGGACTTTGCGGGACCTGAGCGTGGATATCATGAGTTCACACAGACAGTAAAAGGTTTCGTGATTTTCTGGGCGGCCATACTATCTCGTGGCATAATAGAGACATGAGAGCTGCAGTCCAGACCATTGGCGACCAGCTACACTCGAAGATCACGTCTATTGAGCTTTTCAGCTCATGCCGCACCTGCAGACGCCACAAGGCTGTGTCCAGGAGGTGTTACCTCTCCGCCCCAATAGTCCCGCACAGTTGGCACACCTTCCTTCCACTACCACTTTCCAAGCCACTTCGTGTCTTCTCTTATCGCGTTGCAATCCAGACGTAAGAATTTCCTACTCCGACTTCAAATTGGAAACGCAGCGCACGGCCGGCTCACTTCACTTGCGACACTTCGACCGCGTACGAGTGATGTTTCAGACTCGAGAAGCTTTCCAACATGTCAGGCCTTGAAGGCGGAGCTGCGGTGTTCTCGCTAGTCGTTGGAGTCATCGAGATCATCCACAGAGCTATCGAGATTTATGAGGCTGTCAACGACAAATCGGGCATTCCGAAAGCGCTCAAGAAGGTGTCAGAGAAGCTTCCTTCGGTGGAGGAGATACTCAAAAGTGCGGAAGCTCAGTACAAGGCGGGAGATCTCAAGAGTATTGACAAGGACACATGGGCCACGGCGGAGCGAGAGGTTGAGAAATGCAAGCAAGCCTGCCAGGAACTGCACGATCTGCTTCAGAGCGCCTATCCCAAGGCTGACTCGGGCAGATCAGAACGTCTATGGAAAGGCGCAAAGACAGTACTCAGCGGCAAGGGCAAGACCGCCGAAGCGCTGTTGAAAGAAATCTCGGACTACTTGACATTTCTGGCTCAGCGAAAGATTGTCAACAACGCTGCTCTGCTTGAAGACATCAAGTCTCTCGTGGAAGAATTGTGTCCAGAAACTACGACCACCCACATGCACAATATCAACGGCGACAATATCGGTACTCTCCATGGTGACAAGAATGTCAACTCCGGATCTAGCTATCAGTTCACCGGAGCGGGGGGTACATTCAATTTTGGTGGAGGTATGTTCAAGTAGAATCCTGAATACGGTACTTGCCGGTCGCCTTGCGGAAAGAAAGCAGTCTTAGTGCCATCGTGGTCCAGGGAGCAGTTTTCGTAGCGAATGACGACTGTGTCAATTACTTCTTTCGACGTGCTATCTTTTGCAGAGGTGACTCCTCATTGCAGCCATTGCTGACTTGATCGCGTGTCACTAGCACACAACGAGGACACCCACTCTGCCCTGCTGTCCTTGAGGCACCGAGATCATAAACCTTTCTCGGAAGAAAATTCCACAATCCTACGAAAGTGGATCTCACGCTCGTCCGGCCAGTCCGAGAGCCTCACAGTACCAGGTACGAGTCCGCAATCAGATAGCGACGTGGCACTTCTCACCTCACCAATCACGTGCTGATTGACCACGTGGGTAGACTCCGGTCGTCTCAATTTCGAGAAGGTCTACAGAAGAATATCCGACGACGATCCTATCGCCACATACAGGCGGCTTTCAGGGAGGAGGGCTGCGAATACAACAGGATGGCTAGTCGAGCACGAAGACTTCAGCTCGTGGATGTCGGGAGATCCTGCAAAGCAACGTTTGTGGCTGTCGGGAAAAGGTCTGAACATAGAATGAAAGGCAATTTGGCACAATGCTGATTCAAGTGCACAGTTGGCTCAGGCAAGAGCACTCTTGTGTTCGTCAATCCCTCTACTGCTTTGCACGCGCATTCTGGCAACCCGCTGACTTTGATAGACCCACCGTCATCGACCAGTGTCATGCCAACCTCAACTCCGGCAAATCTTCCGCTGTGTTAATGTTCTTCTTCAACAGCCACGACGACACGGCTCTTTCGTTTTTCGAGAGTCTGACGAAGCAACTCATCGCTACATTGGTCGGTATTGACGTGCCGAGTTCTCGAAAGATCCTTTTAGCACTCGAAACGGCATACGGTAACGACATCTCCAGGCCTCACATCGCACAAGTCTTCGAGGATCTTGTAGTCCCACTCTGTCAGCGACTGCAGCAAGTCACTCTGGTGATTGATGGCATCGATGAATGCAGAGCAGCGGAGGTGACTATACTCTGGCACTGGCTGGAAAAGCTCCTGGAATCTGTCAACCCAAGGATTTTGATAACCAGTGAGGATCAGGCAAATGTCTCACCTCGCTTCAAAGGATTTTATCGGATTCGAATTGATCACCAACACAACCAATTCGACATCGCCACATATATCAACGAGAGGATCGCCAGCAAATCTAGTGCGGGCCAAGTACTGTACGATGAGTCGTTGAGGGATGAAGTCAAGGCAACACTGCAGCAGAAAGCTAATGGAATGTTAGTATACCTCTGTCATATGGCACAAAACACTTCTAATAATGTCAGGTTTCTCTGGATTCACTTAGTCCTCAACATTATCTTGGAGGACTGTGAGACCCCTGCCCAGGTGAGGAAAGCTGTGGACGATGTTCCAACCGATCTTCAAGCTGTGTATTTGCTCTGCCTCCATAAGAGGTGCAACCCGTCGCGACCCATGAACTCCAGCCTCTTCCTCTGGGTTTGTGCTGCGCCAAAGCCTTTGAGCGTTGGTGCTCTCAGCGAACTCCTGGCCATGGACATGGAGACCGGATATCTGAACAGTGAACTGATCCCTTTCGTAGGGAAGTTGGTGGATTCAGGAGCTGGTCTAATCACCCTAGGCGCGAACAGCCAAGCGGACACAGAAGCCAAACAGCGGCCCGTAGTGCCTATACACTCGACTGTGCGATCATTCATTTTCTCCGAGAGCTTCCGGTTACTTGCAAGCATAGCAACCCTTCAGGCGTCGTGGCCACACTATGTTGAGGCAGCGCAATGGAGCGAGAAGACGTTCCGATCGGCATTAGGATCACTCTGTCTGTCTCACATCAAGCGGAAGACTTCGCGAGAGGTGCTGAGGTCCAAGCCAACCAGGCTACCCGTACCTCAGTCCAAGATTTTGAAGACCATGGCATTTCTTCCAAGAATTCTGTCATACCGCCCTCTGCCAGCTGGGGCCACTGTGGATATCTCGCGCATCGAGCCCAGCAGAGCCAAGGTAGCATCTGCGTCGTTCTTGCGCTTCGCCAATGAGAACTGGTTGATCTGCAACCACGATCTTGCTTCAAGCAGAGCCATGTTTCCATGTCTTCCTGGAGTTCCAAAGAGCCGCATGGGAGCCACAGCCGACTTGTTCGAGGAGATCTCCATCGAACGCAATGATTCTTATGGTATTCATCCTTGGGAAGCTGCCGGCGGAACCCTGAACTCACATCTGAAGCAAATGTTCGCATATGCCGTAGCGAACGATCACGTACCCCTCCTGCAAGTCGTCAAAAGAAACCGCCGCAGGCTACCTGGAGAGGTTTTCGACAGCCCTCTTGCGCAACATGGCCAGATGCTTGCTATTCATGTTGCAGCCAGAAAGGGCTTCGCACCAATCATCAAGGAACTGGCCAACATATGCAACGTGAACGCAATCTGTCCTTCAACAAAGCAGCATGTACTTCACTTCATTGCAGAAAGCGGGAACGAGAACTGCCTCCAGCCTATCCTCTCGATGGATCTCGAGTGGAACGCCCGAAATCGGGATGGGCGTACTCCGCTGTTCGTAGCGATGGTGGCTGGCCATGAAGACCTTGTGAAAGCCCTGCTAGAGGCAGAAGGATTCGAGATCCAGGAAGAAGAGTCAATCTGTCAAATTCTGCTCCACTGGGCCGTATATCATGGGCACGACAAAGTCAAGCAGCTTCTGCTAGACACTGGCAAAGCTGCTATCGGCGAAGAAAATGAATGGTACTACGATCTACTGTCGTGGGTTGCACAAAATAGTTACGACAAGATATTGCAGCTACTCCTAGACATTAGCAAAGCCGTTTTCGACGAAGAGAGTGAATGGTTCGACGCTATACTGTCCTGGGCTGCAAGGAATGGCTACGAAAAGATAGTGCAGCTGCTAGTAGAGATGGTCACTGTCAATGCAATGGACAAAAATGGCAGGACCCCAATTCACCGGGCTGTACGTTCCGGGAACGACCCGGTAGCGGAGCTCCTCCTGGAGACAGGCAAAGTCGACCTTGATGCAGCGGGCAAAGATGGCCAGACTCCGTTGTACTCCGCTGCATGGATGGGCTTTGACAAAGTAATACAGCTCCTCCTAGGGACAGGCAAAGTCGACGTTAACACAGCGGACGCATATGGCCAGACTCCACTGCTTTTCGCAATCACGACCAGGTAGTGCAGCTCCTGCTCGAGACAGGCCAAGTCGACGTCAATATAGCAGACAAAGATGGCGAGACTCCGTTGCACCAAGCTGCATCTAGAGGTCACAACAAGGTCGTGCGGCTCCTCCTAGAGACAGGCAAAGTCGACGTTAATGCAGCGGACACAAATGGCCAGACTCCACTGCTTTTCGCAATCACGACCAGGTAGTGCAGCTCCTGCTCGAGACAGGCCAAGTCGACGTCAATATAGCAGACAAAGATGGCGAGACTCCGTTGCACCAAGCTGCATCTAGAGGTCACAACAAGGTCGTGCGGCTCCTCCTAGAGACAGGCAAAGTCGACGTTAATGCAGCGGACACAAATGGCCAGACTCCACTGCTTTTCGCAATCACGACCAGGTAGTGCAGCTCCTGCTCGAGACAGGCCAAGTCGACGTCAATATAGCAGACAAAGATGGCGAGACTCCGTTGCACCAAGCTGCATCTAGGGGTCGCGACAAGGTCGTGCAGCTCCTCCTAGACACAGGCAAAGTCGAGATCGATAGAGAAGACGATATTGGTCGGGCGCCTATATATTGGGCTAAGAAAAAAGGTCACGAAAGGATAGTGCAGCGTCTGGAAGAGGCGTATAGACGAGAGGGAAAGAAACCATCGTACGAATTGTAGCCGCCAAGATGGTAGACTTGAGAGCCATACCTTGGATCTCAACCCTATCACCACACAGATCTTCTCCAAACACTCCTCCACGAGAAAACCCATCCAAAACACCCCCTCCGCAGCCTTCACGCCCGCCTAATCGAACACACACCGAGTAACAAAAATTCCGGCGAGTTCGCACCCTGGACAAGACGATCATCATATCTGTTCAACGTCCAAGTGTGGAGTTTTGCTCCACGGGCTCCTATAATATTGATACATGGCTCTCACGGCTCTAGGGGGCGTGAACGCAAAATTGAACAGCATATCGCTATGAATTCTCGAGGGCAGGATGCAGAACAATCCATGAGATCAATTCTAAGATTGACAGTCTTACAGGAGCGGTAAGCATTGGTAATGGGTTGCAGCGAGCACAACTCAAAAAAAACTCTTATCAGGTCCTGACCTACCTTCTCATCAAGTTCTTCGCCCTCGAGCTCGCACGCAATGTATACAATCGATGCAAAAGCTACTATCCTTGAGCCCGAATTTCCCCGCCTGGGCATAGTGCTCTGACACGATTGTAAAGTGCTTCGCGCCATCGAACTCTGAAACCAGCTTGAATATCTTCGTATAACCTCGTTCGGCGACGTTATTGTCAGAGAAGAAAGCTGGATTACCGATCGTGTCGACTTACGAACAACGGAGTTTTCTGGCAGCGAGCAATTCCCACGACGATGGGAAATCCCACGCTAATCTAGCCATCGAAATCTACTCCGCTTGGCCGTCCCTCAATCTACCCTTTACAATAGCTTGAAATACCCTCTACACAGTCCTCTCGAGGTAAAAATTCCCAAAGGGTCGACGTCCTTCTGAATCTTAGCAAGCCGGCGATAGTTCTCTTCACCGTATCCTGCAAGTGGGTCTTGCTGTTGGCTTGCGTAGTTGACGTACAGCCACCTATTCGCTTTGCCAGCCTCCGCAGTAGTGGTCTTGGCCCTTGTGGTCCACTTCTGTGCAAATCGATACACAGTAGCATCGTACTTGGAATCCGTCCAGCCAGCAGTAAGGAGAACGGCTACCTCGGATTAGCTACAGAGAGCACGAAAGACTCGAACCAGACCTACTGGACAAAGGGCCGTCAGCATCGATTCCCATGGCGTTGCCGCCACGAACACGGCCTTCGTGAATAGCAGCTTCGGGAAGAGGCTGTATCAAGCAGTTTGCCGAGAGATTGGTCACATTCTTGATTCTCGAAACTTCTTCTGCAAAGATGTCTTGTATTTGCAGATCGAGCTTCGACGAAGGCAAGTACGAAAGCGTGGCGTACAGATTGCTACACGTTCTTTCAGTAACCTGCGTGCACTGAGACTATGCAAAACTCACCGAGCACCAGCTGGCCGCCTCTTCGCTTGTTGGTCCGCGAAACTGCTCATCCAGTCAATCCTCAAGCTTGTTGTATTTGCTCCAGGAAGGCTGTTCATGGCACGAAAGGGGGCCGGGTCCATTACGGGGGAGGTGTACTGCTCCGAAACTGACAGAGCATACGAGTCCAGCGTGCAATTGTAAGTATAACTGTACCAGAAAGACATGTTCGTGTCATTTTTCCATTGAGTAGTGAGTAGGAATGCTTGCTCTGCCACAGAATTCCTTTGATCGATTGGAATGGGCACACTCCCGGCGGAGATCTTGCCTTGCTGAAATATTCGGACGGTAAATTGGGTGACGATGCCAAAATTATTCGCACCACCGCGAAGTGCAAGATAGAGGTCTGGGTGAGATCTTTCGTTTACCCGAACAATAGTAGCGTTGGGCAACACCAACTGTAGAGGTCAATGTCCATATGTCGATGAGGGTTGCCACGCCATACCTCAAATTCAAAGACGTTGTCCGCTGCCAGCCCATATTTTGGACCCCAATTTGACAGTCCACCTCCTAACGTGTATCCACCGAGTCCAACATCGCCCGTCCTTCCCCCGACGAAAGACATATTCTGTGCTTCCAAAAGAGTATAAAGAGAACCAAGCGTATGTCCGCTGCCAACCTGCGCCGTTGACCGGTCCGCAGAAATCTTGAAATCTTTCATCCCGGCCAAGTCGACAGTCACACCTCCAGCCGAGACAGAATCGTCGACATTCCGTGCATGGCCACCGCTTTTGACAGCGAATCGACACCAGTGTGCTGTCAGGATTGACAGAATCTGCGAGACATCTTGAGAACTCGTCGGTGTTACGCGGCAAGCTGAGGGCACTTCTAGCTGCTTTGCGTCCCAAACATGGAGTCCATCATCGGCTGGGAAGAAGTGGACTGTCTTGTCAAACGTCGATGACAACTCGTTGCACTTCAAGCCAGTTAGAAGGATGAGAATCTTCTGAGCATGGGTGGCTGAAATGACGAACTGCTGCTGCACATCCAGGATAGACTGTCGCTTCGCCATTTTGCTGGCAAAGAGCCAGAGGGAAGAACAGTAATGTGAGAACTAGCATTGTCCAATACACGCGGTAGTTTTCCACGAAAGAAGTATCACGCAAAGCACAGGACTGACATTTTTTACATCTGGCAGAGTAGGCGCTGTGTCCTCCTCGCATCGAATCCGAGCATGGTTTGAGCAGCAACCTCATTCCATGCACTGCGGACTCTATGGACTCCGAAAGTCCGGAAACACGGTGACTTCAGACTTCAATCCCACGACTTGGGGGCAAGGGAGATGGTGATGGTATGCTCACTCTCACCTCGCAAATGGCAAATCGCAGATCCCTGCTATTGCGCGCAGATTGGCATCCTACGGCCGTAACCAATTCTAATCTTTGCCGGTTGTCCGTTCATACAGAGCTCGATTGGCAAACTATCGAGCGCTCTCTTTGGCTTTGAGAGTTCATGGAGTCGGGCGGTAAGGTGGAGTGCTCATACGTTCCTACGTAGGGGAACGCGGACTGTCCCGAGCGCGGAATGTCTACATTCCTATCCAGTGTATTTCAAGACTAAAGAGAGGCCAATATTGCGAAGCAGGAATGCTAATCAACGTCGATTACCTCAGACTATCCGAAAGAAGTTTTCTGCGCCTGGGGATAGCAATACTTCTGCCACAGCCTTGTTGACACTAGTAGTAGGAAAACCAGCTCCCTAAGCGACTTCCTTCGAAATAAGAAGAAAAAGCCCTAAGAATGATAAAAACAAAGACAGA
>JAASLG010001429.1:0-25325 GCA_013365235.1 Cercospora sesami
TGACCTCTCAGTTCAAGAATTAGAGACAAGGAACAGCATTCACGCTCATACTTCTGCACACACAAACAAAAGCCAGGAAAAAATCATGATCTAACAGAAAAACTAGCCGGCTCGTCTTCCTCGACGGATCCTCTTGTTGCGAGCAGTTCATCGATCACTGCCTGCAACGACCAAGCTTCTACACGAACAGATTACGTCTTCTATCAGAGCATCACCGGTAGCCTCGTTTGCGCTATCTCAGCTTCTGATCGTGGGTTCACCAGCTTTCACGTATTATCGGCAGCGACGCCAGCGGACGGCACCAAATTGCACGCTTGGTACGACGACGACAGCGATGGTGAGGATGGCGATGGAGGAGCAACACTGTTCTACCAGGACAGTGGAGCCCAAGGGGCGTTGAAGTACCTGAAGATTCGTCGTACCGGGGAGGTGCAAGCAATGGGAAGTGTGAGAAGTTCAGGATGAGGATGATATCTCAGCGTAGCTTCATTGTAGGGCTACGGAGATGAGCTCACCGCACGTATCGGCGAACACAATGTCCATTCTCCGTTCTGCCTGCCATTCGGAGAATACACGTATGCGAACTCTGTCAACAAAGAGTGCAGGCTAAAATCTACCCGTGTAGCAGATACTGCACCTGTAGGTGTAAATAGAGTGAGGTCGCGTGGGGTGAGCAACAGGGTCGGCAGCAAACACAGGGAGGAGTTTCAGATTCGATCTGACATTGCCAGTCGGGAACAGAAGCTTTGGTTGCTGGGATACCAATCCGGCTTCCTCACCCCAAGCAGACGTCAGATTCCAGACGTCAGCTTCCATAGACCAACTGCCAAGCCTTCCAGATTCCTACTCTGCACGAGCCAACAAGGTCACGCCATCGAGATCGGATGGCTCCGAGTACGACCAACAATGGGGTCGAAGTGCTGCAGAAATTGCGCTGGAAAGTGGTAATGACAATTGACAAGTCAAAACAGTCTCGCACATCGAAATGAGCACTTGAGTTTCGCCAATGGTCGAGATTTGTCACGCTAACCATGTCGAAAATCTTCACGACAGCCAGCTGTGATTAAGAGGATAGACGTCATACCGCTCTCGACAAGGGTGCTCTGTCCTGCCAAAGTGTCGAAGACCACCAACGCGGAAGTGTTCGCCAGGGAATCGTCCTGTCCACTTGCTGCATATCATCTCACCGGAGTCGCGACGACAACCATGTGTAGTTCACCCGGACGGTCAGCTGGGAATGCTTGCATCTCTGGCGAACGTTGTTGTTGCGGTGTAGCCCGATCCGTCAGGCGTGCCAGCTGCGGGATGTTGTAGCAGCACAGCAGCAATCCACGCGATGGCTTGGCTGGATAATAGGTAGGTCAGCGGGAGCGGCGGTGCACGACGAGCCACGAGAGTAGGGTGTGGAGGGTGTGGGAGAAGGGCGGCAGAAGGAAGTGAAGTTCGTGTGTCGAACGGCGCGCCGATTCAGGCCGCTCGAAGCAGCTTAGTGCCCGCCTCTCCCTTGTTTCATCGCCGGGTGACCAGTGGTCCGTGCCAGGCCAAAGCCAAAAAGGCTGCCCTCCGCTCGGAGCCAGTTGTGTAGCTCGTTCTAACAATAGCACCCATCGAGAGACAACCTCAGAAAAGCGGCAGACACGCGTGCCAGCGTGCGCGACACCCCGACGATCGCGCTGAATATCACCACCCACGCCGGCCATTGCTGCGAGCCCCGCCAGCAGCACGTCGCGCGCCCGAGCACCCGTCGTGTGCAAACCGCGACGACGACCGACAGACTCTGTTCAATCGCCCATCGATAGGCGCCGAGTCCGTGGATGCATCGAGTGTTCAGAGCTTCACGACCAGCTTGGACCTTCGCGCTCGGTAGCGAGCCGCTGCGTGTGCACCGGTAGCCATGGGTAGGAGAAAGATTGAGATCAAGCCCAGTACGCCGCATCTTCAGACACTTGCCATCGAGGAAACCTCACTGACCACTGTTTCATCAACACATAGTCCGCGACGATCGAAACCGAAGTGTTACCTTCCTCAAGCGCAAAGGCGGCCTCTTCAAGAAGGCCCACGAGCTTTCCGTGCTATGTTCCGTCGACGTTGCCGTGGTCATCTTCGGCCACAATAAGAAATTGTACGAGTACAGCTCGTCGGATATCAATGAGATCATCGGGAGATTTCAATACGTACGTATTCACACTGCGTGATCCTGGGGGAAAGAGCGAGGGGCTAATGGGTTGCAGTATGGCGGCGCGCACGAACACAAGGGACCACAGGACTTTGCAGATAAGGCGGGCGGCGACGATGATGACGAGGATGGAGAGGGCGGGGACGATATGGGTGGCGATGAGCACAGAGGGACACCACAACCAGACCCCTCCATGATGCATGCCCACATGGCGAATCACCCAGGCTTTCAGCATGTCAGGCACGGCACACCACACGCGTCTCCACCAATGCACAATGGGGCTATGCCACAGTTCACGCGAGGTCCTTCGCCGCTCCCACCAGGCATGCAGGTTTCACGGCCGAACTCACGCAATGCACAGCACCCGGGAGGTCCGCAGCATATTCGGAGGACGAGCTCGAATTTGGTCCCTCAGCACCCGCAAGCAGCCCCGCCGAGCTATGCCTACCAGCCTAATCCTCCCTTCTACAATCCACAAGCAGCACAAATGCAAGGTCGACCGCCGCCAGGATCGGTTCCTCCGCCCGGAGCATTCCCGGCTCCATATCCACCGCAACAGCCACAGCATCCTCCAATGCAGCAGCAAGCGTTCATGGAGGATCAACGGCGATCCATGCCTCCCAACTATCCTCAGCAGCCACCGCCACCTCAGCCGAACATGCAAAGACATCCCTCCGGCGATCATCTTGCACCTCCCGGACAACAAGCTCAGCCCTCGCCTAGACTCCAGCAACAGCAACGGCCCACGCCTTCACCACAACCGCCTCAGAATGAATTTCAAAGCCCACCGCTACCGCAGCCCAAGCCTTTACCAGCACATGCCAAAGTCAATAGCATATTCACACCAATAGACGACAGCAGATCAATGCTAGCACAGCACTGGGGTGGGCCTAGCAATGCAGAACCTCGTTCAGATCCGGCAGTCAAATTAGAAGGCGGTGGCCCTCGATCACAGTCGATAGATGTCGCTCAGATGCAACGAGAGAATCACGCCAAGGCAAATGGACTTTCACCACGACCGCCACCATCTGTCCCACCTCCGACAACACAATCCGCAACGCAATCACCCCAGCCACCTCATCGGACTGCCAGCACACCTACCATAATAGGACCAGGTCGCAGCGGATCTGTACAGACTGAGGCTAAGAGACCACGGTTGAAAGTCCAGATCCCAAGCGAGCAGTCAGGAGACGAAGGTGGAACGGCAGAATCAGCGCAGGATCTCAACACCAGTAGCGAAGCGCAGACTGCCAATACGACTGCAGGTCAGCCGCAGGTGCCAGCTCACGGAGTTGTTCTACCCCCGCCATCACCCAGTGCTGGGGCACTACTATCGGCTGGCGCACAAGGACCACCTAATCCGTTTGCCAGACCTGCGCCACCGATGAGTACCAATCCACATGCTGCGAACCGCGAAGCGAATCATATCGAGACACCCTTGTCAGCATTGCCGAGCAGATTCATGAACAATGAATTACTGCCCTCGCCGTCTGCTTTCTATCCTTCGGACTGGAACAATAACATGTTGCCTTCGCCGTTCACTTTCCAAACTCCTGTAGCCGGGAACGGCCCCAGCTGGCGGACCGAGGATGAGCGCAAACGAGGCAGCGAGGACCAAGGCGAAGATGGGAACGATCCGAAGCGACTGAAAACTTAGCAGGCCTTCAAGCATTTTCGATTGACGACTAAAGTACATGAATGGAGGCACATCTCCTATAGAGCAACAGCGAGTGCGGATCATGAAGGAGCTAATGACGAAACGATCCTGCATACCGGATGACAAAGGCGCAAAGAGAGAGATACATTTTGCATTGAGCAAGCAAGCAGGAACGAAACCCCTTTCCCTTTTCGGAGACTTTTTACACTGTGTTATATCATTATTACGGCTTACACGGGGTTGTATGATTGCATTTTGCAATATGAGCGTGCTTGAGGGAAACAGATTGATTGGCACTCAACGATAATGATTCGTGTTTTTAGGAGGTTGTCACTCCTTTTTCGATTAGAGCTTGAGGAGAAGATTATTGTCGGCGACAATATGGTATGTGGGCCGGATGGAAACAAAAGGACGGAGGAGGCTGGATCAGAGCAATAAGGACTAGCATAATGACAATGTGAAAAAAGACATATTTATCCTGATCTCTTTGGGCACTCTCGAGTCCTGCTGATGGTTGTTGCCAGGTCAAGCGGGTTTGCGCGGCTGTCAGGGGAAAGCGCCGGCTCAACAGCTTTCACATGTCAAGCACAGCCGTCGCTGGAGTGAATGAGAAGCAGGCAGAAGTTTGCCAAGGCTCTTTGAATTGTTTGCTTTGCGAGGAATAAGAGCTGCTTCGGAGATGAGCACTTGCGACTTTCCTTCGAACATCAAACAACAAAATACAGCAGCAAGACTTTGGGTCGGCCTTTGCTCTCCTCTTGCGCCCTATACACGCCTTCGATCAACAACAATACACACAACGACAACACAGCTCGCCGCACCTATCGGCCAAGCACATTCACCTTTTCGAGTCGCTCTACAACCACTCTTCGTTCTCTCTAAATACACTCCCCCACACGAGTCCTCCTCCCCCGCCATCATGAACTCGGACACCGCCAACACCGCAAATCCCTGGCTCCAAATCGCGCACCTTGGCAACGAGAACGCCGCTTTGCACGAGCAGCACATGGAGACTGCGGCAGAGATAGATGGCATCCTGGCGCAGCAAGCTCAGAGGAGAGAAGAACTCTCGAGTCTGGAGAAGAGGATGGAGGAAGTGAAGAAGGAGTTGAGGAGTTTGGATGGGCAGTTGGGGGCGAGAAAACCCTCGGCTGGGCAGATTGGGGAGGAGATGAGGGTGAACTCGGAGAGGTTGGCGGAGTTGCAGAGGAGGGTTTCGGGGGCTCGGGAGGGTGGGCAGAGTGGTGATGGGTCGAATCAGGTTGAAGGTGGGAGAGTTGATGGAGGAGATGTTGGCGAGCAGGGCATGCCTCCAGTCGAAGGTCGTGGCGCTTCTGCTGAGGTCGTGCCCACGGAGCAGCAGGGAGAGCCAGAGGTCAAGGAGGAGGAGGACTCCTTTGAGAATATCTTGGGTGCCGGAACCACGTACAACCGGCAATCTTCCCTCCTGGACAACTCTGCCACGACTTCTTCTCGGGAATCGGCCTTGTCAGACAGTGCCACCCTACCAAGCAACACCTCTCGCCGGGCATCACAACCACGACCAGAGACAAGGTCGTTGCCTGGGCCGAAAGCTCGCCAACCCTTTCCCGACGGCAAGCCTCGACCACCAAAGAGAGCAGCGTATCTCTCATCGTTCACACCATACGCTGACGCCGCAATCGAAGCCGGGCACTATGGTCCAAGACATATGCGACCTGAGACAGCGCCGGCTCCTCCTCGTGCTCCTACGACTGCTCACCGCTCAAACGCTCTGAGTGCAGCTTCGCCGCCCGTCACGCCAACCTCCACGTCTCAGAGAACGAGACAAGATAGCAATCTTTTCACCGGCGGAGCAGCAGATACCGCTCTCTTGGCGAGCATGCAAGCTCGGATCGAAACAACCTCTGCTCGCTCTCAAAGGCTTCAGGATCCAGGGCGCGACCGCATGCCATTCGGTCTGAATGAGCGCGACCTGTTCAGACCGCAGGCAGATGGAGAGGGTGGTGATGGAGGAAAGAAGAAGTCAAAGAGGAGAAAGTTGGAGTAGAAACTCTACAGTGATCATACTAGATTGTACTGAACTCATCTCCTGTGCAAGCTTTCCTGCTCAGATTCTACCTCCCTAACAGTCTGCCCTACAGGTTTATAAGTCGTAGAAATCGACCCTAGATCTCTTGCTCCATGTCTCCCTTGCATATCATCATACCGTGAATCAACCACAAGCTGTGCTCCCGCAACATCTTTCGGGCAAGGATCTTTACCGGGGAGATTTGGTTCTGTCATGTTTACATCTATACTCGCGTTTTTGGCGATGCGGATCATTGATGAAAAGTTTGCGGTGAAACTTGCTCCGGTGTGGAACATTGAAGCTAAGCCGAGGATTACGTTGAGGATCGTGACGCCGATTGCTAAGCTGTGGGCGAGCCAGAGTTTGGAAGAGTCGCAGGCGTAGATGATGCCGTGGGTTTTGAAGGTTGAGTCGACGTTGTGGGGCGAGGGGGCTGGAGAGGTCATATCTGCTTAGGAGTCAGCAGCTGGTGGCGTAACGTGTCATGTTTCAAGGCTTACCTGAGCTTTTCGGACGATGCGAAGGATATTGTCGTATCGAGGAAGAGCTCTTCAAGAACTTTTATTAGATTCATTCTTGGAGCTGTGGAATTCTGTGGCTGAGTAAGGCCAAATGCTTGCTCAAACGCGTAGACTGAGGCGGTTTTGGCGTAGGTAGCGTTATATGCGGTGTCTTGACTTTATGCTTGCCTCAGCTCAGTGGTATCGCAGAGCTTTGTCGTCAAAATCTAAGCTTCATGTCCTCTGTATTGAATCAGTAGAGTATAGCCGATTCTGGTATGCAACCTGCAGCATTTTGACGAGTGATAACCGCCGCAAAAGCTGTAAGATGTGCGGTTCATGAACATCCAAACAATCACCGGCTGGCCAATGCCGTTAATCGATCGACATAGGTCATGTTTTCTCCGCTCTTCAATTCCTATGGTCGGTCATACCCGGCATCTGATGAGGCTAAATGTGTAGTCAATGTTCCGACTGTGCATGCATAACATTTATCGCGAGCATCCGTGAATGACATTACCTAGCCCTCTGAGTCTGCGCGACTCCTTCACACGCAAAGCGCAAGGTATATTTTCTCAGCTGAACCTGGCAATGTTGCGAGATTGCTTCGTGAAACATTCGTCTATCAATGCATCGTTCCTCCATGTGTTACCAGTCAGTAGTCTCTACCGTAGTTATTCCTTGCACGAGGGAAGACGGCCAGGCCGAGGATATGGCCGTCGATCGTCGGGCAGCTCCAAATTTCACATTGGGTGGTGGGGGTCTTTGAAGCTGCCAAGTTAGATGAAAAAAATGAAACCATCTACGGGGCAGTCATCAATGCCAGCTTCCTTTTTGGCTCCTTTACATTTGAGCCTGTAGTCAGTTGCAGTCACATTCATGAGGTTTCTGATGTTGAGCCCAAATGTTTGGTGACTGGTCGAATTCATGCTCTCACAATTTGAGCTAGGCGCTGTCAGAACCGTGGTTGGAGCACAATAAGGCATAGCGATCGATTCGAAAGGATGTTGCCAGTTGACGCTAGTGCCGTTACAGATATATGCTCGTGTTCTGCCTCAATAGAAAAGCTTGCTACCGCCGATTTTATGTTCTTTGAAGGAGGTTGCAAGAATGTCTCAAAGATCCCTGGTACAAAGCGCTCTTCAGCATGATCGAATGCGAACTTCGCTCAAGATTAACAACGAGAGCTAAGCGAGATGCTCCATCAGGCCGGTCATACTCGACAAGACGAAAACAATGAACTACGAAGATCTTGCCGAAGCAGGACCGTATCGACCTAGGAGAAGAAAAAGCGAGGGCGTGGCCGCAAGCGTAGAAACGGAGCATCATAGATGAGCCAGAGTGACACGAGTCTGGAAGCGGAGCGTATGGAACAAACGGCAGAGGGTCGCGTTACTCCACTTCAGACGGCTGGAGGCTGTTACGTGGAGCGCACGATGCCGCCATGCCCTCGGAGAGCGCCAGTAGCACTTATGTGTCAGTGACTACAGATACGAGGCTATCAGTGTCCTTGCCGATTTCTCATCATAGATCTTCGAATGTCTCCTTCTACTACTTCTATAAAGTACTAGTCGACTCGAGCACTCGATGGAAGCTTGCCACGTGTACGAAAGCTGTCCCGAGCAGTCCCCCAGGGATCTCGTTGCTGATCGCACTCGTCCAGCATAGCGCACCCCGCAGCTCATCATGCACTGTGGAGGCTGATGCCAATTCTCGAGTAGCTCTTGCGAAGCGAGCTGAAAGGGAGAGCATACTTCGGTTCATGGGGATCCATGACGTTGAGTAAGCTGCAGGAACTAGCAGTGTGATTCGCGTCCAAGCTTACCGGTGTGTAAACCTGGCAATTGTTCTCCGCAAACAATAGACATTCCGGCCCTCTTCTCAGACCGATGCAGCAAATCTTGTTACGGGCAGTGCCTTTTTGTTGCTGCAACGGAGCAAAACATGGAGTCTATCGCGAGCATGGAACAACAGTGGGAGGATCTGGTGAAGCAAGAGAAGGCCCGCAACAGTTTTGTTGAGGTATAGCCATTCTTACGAGACCTAGCGCGCTTTAGCATACTGAGCATTATCCCGATCAACAGGAGTTGTTTGCGACAATACGTCGGCTTACTGAGGAGAACAAAGTAATGGATGCGGAGAACAAAAATTACAAATTTAATCAGTTCCACCATCTGGAGGAAAGAGAAATGTTGAAGAAGGAATGCGAGTCCCTTAAGAATCGCCTGGTATGGAATTAAGCGACCGCCTGGCGAAAGTCACTGACCTGGTGTCAAGCAAGCAGGTCCGTTCGTTGCTGTCTTGGTCGACGGGGATAACACTTTGGTAAGTCTGCCATGCTATCTAGCCCTAAGGTGGCCCTGCTGATCTACTAGTTCCTTGACAAATTCGTTCGAGATGGTGCAGATGGTGGGCATCGAGCGGCGAAAAAGCTGCAAGAAGCAGTCCAGACTTATCTTGAAGATCTGCTCAGCTTCCAGGTGCATTGGAGAATCGTCGTTCGCATATATGCGAATGTGCAAGGCCTCATAAGCACCTATGCGAAGCTACGAGTAACTTCTGACGCTAGAAAGGCGGCTGAATTTCTCGTTGGATTCAACCGCGAGTTGCCACTGTTTGAGTTTGTGGACGTCGGTGCGGACAAGGAGGCAGCGGACAATAAAATCAAAGGTACGTCCACCAAACATACCATGTCAATACTTGCGCTGAGATCTCGGAAGAAAACCTCAATTTGTATTGGATGAACGAACACTGCAAGCATGTGTTGCTGGCTGGATCAGCAGACAGAAGCTACGTCAGTTTTCTCCGCCAGTTTTGCGAAGAGGAGAAACTCAAGACCAAACTCACTCTTGTCAAATCTGTTCCTTTCCCACCAGATTTTGAGTATCTGGCCACCTGGTTCCATAATACGTCGTTCGAGAATGTTTTCCGTAACGCAAAACTCGTGTCCACGGTGCCAGGCTCTGGGACCCCGAGTCCGTCGACTTACGCCAATACAGCAGCTTTAATCAGTCCTGGAGAGCGGAGTCATTCAGCTGCAATCTCAGCACCGAAGCCGAGTGCGGTCCCCACTAACGTTTTGGACAGAAAAATACAACTCAATCGGCATGGCCAACGTATCGACGAGGCATTGGATTCGTGGAACGACATGATAAAAAAACAATTACGGCAAATGTCCCTTTGTCCCAGATACTTCTTGACTCAATGCAATGAGCACGATTGTCCTCAAAGCCACAAAGGGGTGCTAGATGAGGAGCAGAAGCGCGCGTTGATGCGGATAGCCAGAGAAAACCCATGTGCTAAAGGTACTCACTGCTACGATAGGTGTTGCGTTTCGGCACACCATTGTTTGTACGATGGCCGCTGCAATTATGGACCTTCTTGCAAGTATGGGTCCGAGATGCATGGGATTGACAAAACGATATCTGTGGTGCGTTGACTTATGTGGCGGAGAAATGATAGATGCCAGGTTTGCTCGAGACGCTTGCACGAAGCTTCCGGCACCAAGATGCTATATTTCATAGTTGGAGCATTTCAATAGTGGTTTTATGCAAGAGCTGTTCAATTCAGGCCAATCGAAGGGTACTATACATCTGTTGGTCCACTTCAAATATTCAACGGTGTCGCTTCCTTCGTACTTCGACCTTATACATAGCATGACCTACGGGTTCGAAAGCCGGTGATGAGCTGCAAATCTGCTTTGGCGCAGCTAGCGTGTTGGGGCGGATGTGTCTTGACTTTGGTAAGAAGCGAGTGAGGCCAGCGCGAATCGCCTTGAATGACGGCTGCCTTTGCAAAGCAATAGGAACTGTCGAATCACTGAACAGGATCATGCATTTGCGTATGTGCACATTGTTGAATCAGAGGTAAAGCTGCACAATGAAATGCCTGGCGTTCTGCAAGAATTGGACGCAGCTGCGTGTATCTGGCGGGCATCGATATCTCCGATGCAGGCTTGTTGAAGAAACATAGCGAGGGCTACTGCCTTCTTCTACCCAGTAGCGCGTCGCTGGTTCTACTCGCCAGATCGAAGCAGGATCATTGACGAGACCTGTTACAGTCGCCGATATCATTCACCGCGGGGTCTGTCATTCATTGGAAATGTAAATTTTGACGCCGGAGAGGTCCCAGGGGGGTAAATGCTCATTTAGAAACTTAAAAAGTCTCCGGGCGTGTGCTCGCTCAGAACCCCGCTCTTGTCCCCGTTCTCGTCCGTGTACACGTTGATGCTTGCTATCATGCTAATGTTCGCGCTCACTCTGTTGATCGCGGTCTGCGTGACGTACGTCTGCATCTTCCCGTTCATGACCGATTTGATCTTATTGCCCATGATCGGCCTCATGATCTTGCGCATGACCGTCCTCGTATTCACGTCGGCGTCCACGTCCGAGTTTCTGAATGAGTCCATGGTCGCCCAGTCGAGCGCGTTCGCGCCCCCGATCCTACCCTTGTTGACGCGCAAGCACGCGTAACAGGTCCCGTACATCATCGAATTCTTGTGTGGGACCGTGAACGACCTGGTAATCGTGAGCTTGTATGGGATCTTGAACTCGACTAAAGCCGCATTCTTGCACGTGTGGCAGAGCACGACCACGTGGGAGCACGTCTTGTTGACCGCGACCGCGCGCCTGACTCCGACTCCGTGCTCGTCGCTGCTCGCACAATCGGACACGCGCATGCTCGAGACCAGATTGAAGATCTCGTCCAGCTTCATGTTCATGTGCATTCTCATGTCCTCGACTGCGGACATGACTTGGTCCACGCTCGCATTTACGTTCGTCTCCATGGTCCCGTGTAAGAAGAGGATCAGGCAGGGTCTGCGCGTACGAGTGCCTGCTCTTGCCTCATTACTTGTGCCTCGCAATGTTCTTGTATCTCTAGTCAGGAAAAGTTCGCGTTGACGCTCCGTTGGGCCCCGCACGCTCGCGTGCGGTCATGCTCTCCCAGGCTTGCCTGCGGACCATGCACGCGAGTATGCATGATTGCATGTAGAGCTACGTGAGCGGGGAAACGACCTCACTCAAGTGGAGGACCACGATGGCATTTGGGAGGGAGTCCGGGTGCACGCTAGAGGACCGGCATAGCAGCGCGTATGAGTACTTCGTGTCGCTTGCGAAGCGCATGAGTACAATCGCAGACAGCTGAGAAAGACCGGTGATGGAAACTCGATGACA
The DNA here is from genome assembly GCA_013365235.1 of Cercospora sesami. Lineage (NCBI taxonomy): Eukaryota > Fungi > Ascomycota > Dothideomycetes > Mycosphaerellales > Mycosphaerellaceae > Cercospora > Cercospora sesami. Next base: position 11,558 of record JAASLG010001429.1, read on the forward strand.
TCGTTCACGTCGCCATTGCCATTGCCGTTATTCGGGTCATTGATCGGAATATGCTCATGTGCAGCGACAAGGTGAGCCATTGCTGATTCACACGGCAAGCTGCTAGTGGAGTCAAACCTGCCGGAGAGCGTTGAAATTGTGGTGATTGATGCGAAATGGCGAATACTGGACCCATTTGCCCAGAACGACACCCTGGCAGATGGTAGAGATCGGCGTCTTGCCTTGGCAATCTTGCATCCGCGATCCTTGTAAAGTCCACTGTTGCGCTGGCAGCATGTTACATGGGTGGTTCACCCAAGAATGCATGACTGATATTGAGCCATGATAGCTCACGACCGTGCTGCATGCCTCGTTCCCAGACGTGCGGGGATTTGAGACTATTTGAAATGAGAGAATTGTGTACTCGGCTGCTTGTAGTGCGAAATTCAGCAATCTCGCGTTGGCAGGGAAAGTACTTTGCCCCGTACGATAGCGCACTTACTAATTAGAAGCAATGCGTTCAGTAATTACGTTATCTTCTTGACTAACATTACTGCCTGCCTCAACGCCTATAATGGCTTCGTTCAATTTAATATATATAGTCTCCGCGGTCTGGGAAGCGCAAGCGCCCGACACAGCCATCTCGGACTGCCTGAGGCAGACACCCAGTCTACTAATGTCTTGGCGCTACCACTTGCTGCTTCCTTCCTTCGTCACTTCTACCTCAAGGTACCCATTTTCTCCCCTTTTCACAGATGCCGATGTCTGGTATTAGCTACAGATCGTTTTAGGCTCGGGGACTGCAGCATCAGTGAGATTGATGATGTTATTGACATATTCCGGAAGTAGGAAATTCGGTCGTTTTTGAATTATGCAGCGCAGAGCTGCAACAATGCGCATACTCTTTCTTTCCACAAGTACAAACAGCGACATGAACCTGCGTGTGCCCTACAGCCTAAACCTTGCTTCCATGATTCGCACGCTTGTGCAAGTCTTCAAGTGGTGCCTCGACGAGGTAATCCATCTTGTCACTGAAGCTTGGAAGCAGTAAGCACAGGACGCAGCCGACAACACCAAACGGAGCGGCGATTATGAAGACCACGCGGACGCCATCAGCGAAAGCTTGCTGATACGCAGCTCCTGCTGCAGCGATGACAGCTGGTGTAACTCCGGGAACCTGCGCTACTGCTTCTCGTGCCCCGCTTGCAAATGCCCCGATGAAGGGACCAATCGACTGCGGTGGCAGACCGGCTGGCACCACGGCCTCGGCAATATATGACGGGATATAAGAGCCCAAGCGCTGGTTCAAGGCAGTACTATACGCGGCCACAAACATTGATGCAGCCAGAGTCCGAGAAGCGACCACTAATGCGGTTGCTGTTGCGATCAAGTGATGCTGTACGGAAAGCTGGGTTCCGGTGAGGACCAGTACCAGAGGTCCAGCGAGACCGATACCACACAGGGTCAGACTTCCAATGGCAATTCCGGGCTGTCCTGGCTGCACAGTTGCGAGCCCAACAATTCCTCCAGTGTAAAGCGCAAAGCCAACGAACATACAATACTTGATGTCTTTAAAGTGAGAACTTGCCCAGCCGTAAATGGCAGTGAACGCACTGCTGGCAGCGAAGAGTGGTAGCAGACGGACTGCTCCGCCCAAAGGATCCTGCGTAAAGAGGGCGTTGGTCCTGATCGGCCGTGTGTCAGTATGCGCAACGCTATTGTCGGGCGTGGCTCACTTACATGACAGGATAGAACGTGACAAGAGCGAAGAAGGTAACGCCTTCGATGAAGAACAGGAAGCAGAATATAGCAAATGCCCAGCCATGTCTTCCGCCGCCTCGGAACAGTTCGTGTGGGAGAATTCCTGTTTTTGTGCCGAACGCCTCGTACAGACCAAAAATTATGAATGCTGCTATGCCAGACACGAGTGAGCCAAGCACCTTTGCACTGGACCACGCGAAGACAGACACCAGGTTGGCTCCAGCCACGAAGAGGGCTATCGCTGCAGTGAGGAGAGCACTTCCAACCCAGTCGATCCGACCGAGCTTATTCATCAAAGTGGACTGATCAGATGTCCGCTTGGGCGGCAGGTAGCCAGACAGGATTCCCACTACCGAAAAGCCCCAGAGAGCCATTTGCACCCACTGTTCACGGCTTAGCGATGGACTAATCCAGTACTCGAGGTCGTCAACTCACATAAAATTTTCTCCATCCGTCTGTGGGATTCTGTTGGGTGAGAGCTCCAACTGGAACTTGGTCAGCTGGGATGAGATACGGACGATACACTGATACACTCACTGACGAGCGGACCAGTGATGGCACCGAGACCGGCAGCGACGTTAATGAGAGCTTGACACAGTGGTCTCCATCGGCGCGGTACAATTTCCGAGGGCACGGCATAGCTCAATGGAGCAGCGGCCAAACCGAATCCAATCATGAGAGAAGCCCCGATGAGACGAAAGATGGATCCAGAGTTTGGCGCAATAGCTGCTCCCACAAACGAGATTGTAGTCAACACCATCATTACTGCCTTTCGAGCCTGGAACACGTCGGAGATAGATGCCAGCATCGGACTGAGCGCGGCTTGGACGAGCGTTACAACATTTGGGATCCAGTATCTCCAGATCTCATCTTCACCGAAGCTGGCTCCTATATTCACAAGCTATCGACAACTCAGCTGTTGCACTAAACCACGCTACTGGACAATGTTCAACGTTACCTACCACTGTGGGAGGGCCGACTAAAGCGAGCAACGAGACGTACTGCAAAACGCACATTGCAGCCAGTGCCAGCCAGGTCTTGAGATGTAGTTCCGGTTCCTCATCTTCAGTGTAGAGCTGAGGAGCTGATCCATCTTGACCATGCTCTCTGTGCTCGACGTCGAAATCAGGTTTCTCCAGACTTGTGCGCGTGGCAGACATGTTGGAACTATTATTCGACAGTGTGTATGGAATAGAACCAGGCTGTCCGCGTGCATGATCGTTATATGCTGCAGATCTTACATTTGCTGCGGCCGCATTCTTCGGACAACTCCACAGTCTGTTCAACGCCTCCAGCGGAGACGCAAGCCTCTCGAGCGCACGCGCTGGTGTGTGGACCTATAGCCATAGAGCACATGAGCCAGAAGCGGCTAGTAGACGCCACCCCCATCCGTGCGTTGCTGTGCACGATCGGTTCGCTATGCCGATGCAGCTACCGAGGACGTATCTAGTTGCGGGAAGCTGCCGGCGAACTGAACATCATCCGACAGCTCGGCCGTAGCTTCGGACAACAGATCAAATACAGCTGAACCCTTCCTGCTCGCTTACTGCTCAGGAGATTTCGAAGCATGAGATGGTATTGCAGGCGACGGTGATGATGCGCTGGATCTTTTTGTGCAATCTGGACCATGGTATGACTCGTCACAGAGTTCCGTCTTCCGTGCTGCGGTAATATAGAGCATCGGTAACAAGAAAGAGCTGGGACACTCAAGCCATCGGGTCTAGTTGCACTTATCCACTTTCTGACTCCATACACTCAGGCATCCTCGAAAATCTCCAAGAAGATCAAGGCTGCCCGTTCGGCTTGCATGCAGGTCCTCCTACTCCGAGCATTGGGATGTAGCACCTGTGGCCCTCTTCACACGTGCCAGTGTAAGACTCATCACCGCAAGTTGTCTACAGAACTTCCCTAGTACGCCACAGGGGAGATAGGCGTGTGGGAAATATGATGTACTCACGAATTGCCTTTCGCTGTCACAGGTCTACTTCAGGTCGGTAAAGATTCCAATGACGGGACATCATTCAATGAGAACAAGTATGGAGAGATTGATGCGTGCCCATAATGGTATGGAGGCATGCTACTGCAGCATGTGTTTCACAGCATGATCCTACAACGAAGAAGTGTACACTGCCAATTTCAATCCCAACACGCTTAAGCGCGGCATAGTAGCTTATCCTGACTTACAGCGAAGGTCACGATGTAGCTTCATCGGTGTTCAGCTCCGTTAAAAATGCAATCTCATGTCCGCCCCGACAATAGCTTACTCCTCACCCACGCATATCCGATCTCATATTGACTCAGTTTACAGTCCACTAACCTTACAGTCTTCTCAGACCCAGCCAGACGGCGTTGCCACCGATACTGCCCGCGAAATCAATACTCCAGCGAGCAGAAGTCACTATGGTCTGCAGGCAATGCAAAAGAAAACCAAACAATCCGCTCCCATATACAAAGACATGCAATACCTGCAATGGTACCAAAACCATTCAAGTTGCCGCGTGTACTATCTGCAACGGATCAGGCAAGATGCAGGTCTTTGCCACAGTGCTTAATGAGTATGGGGCTGAGATTGAGATTCCTACAATGCAAGACTTTTCACGCCCACGATACGGGCCCTGCAGTGGATGTGTTCAACAGGGAAGAAGCCCGACCAGAACGGCGACTTGCCATCTGTGCGCGGGCTCTGGGGCAAGAACGTGGATATGTAATCGTGCATATCATGAGACAAAACTCGGCGACGATGATGTTATGGTGGATTTGGATTCCGACGAGGATGGAGTGGATGTTGCAGTGGCCAAGCCACACAATGAGGCTTTCCTTCAAAGGCTGGGACAACGGCACTAGTAAATGTGTGGAGATATGAATATGTATCCGTGAGTGACCATGCACGCAGCTGGACTGCCAGTATCCTGCCAAAAGTGATCCCGGGGGGGGGGGGGGGGTTGGCATGATGCATGTGATAACAGAGGAGATGAGACGCTCGGAACAAAGATGTGAAGGTGGAGAGTTTCTGCAACGTGTACGTTCTGCCAATGCTTCCTTTGCTGCTGCCTAAAGCTACATATGAAACACTTCAACCTCCTTTACATAAATTACTCAATGCCCTACAGACATTTGAGCGAGCAAAGTCCCTGGTGCCGCAAATCAAAAAAGCAAAACACATCCTCTACGTATCAGTTTCCGGAGGTTCTTGCCCGGAAGACCCCGTCACTGGCGTGAGGTGTGGTAATTGGAGTCCCCAATGGGAAGAAAACTCCTTGTCGTATGTTTGTTTTTGTACTTTGGTTTTCTTCTTCGTTCCAAAAGCAGAATGGATTAGTCTTTAGGATCATGCTTTCTGCTCATATGTCTGCGCCAAATATCTCTTCTCTTGAAGCCTCTCGTGGCAAATTCGCAGCCATCCACTGGACATAGGATCTGTCTCGCGCTCGCGTGAACTGTGCGTTGGTGGCGTTTCAGCGTTCGAGCTGCCTGGAAACTTTTATTGCAGTGCGGAACGAGGCAGTGGTGAGGTCGATTGTGCTGGTGGGCCTGCTGCAATCTACATTCATTTTAGCGGCCGCTCTTGTGTAATCTATCGTCACCAGATTTTTGTATTACCTCAAAGCTTCCGGACTATGACGGGTAGTCGAATAACCTGGTAGGTTGGAGGATATCAAGGCTGACGTGGAAGACACTGTCAGACCTTGGGATCGCGCATGACCTTTCTGGCTTGGTGCAATGTGAGGAACACCAGTGCTGAGAGGCAGCTCCAGAGGGTCAATCATATCGTCGTACGAGATTTCCTCTGTCCAAATGTTGCATACCAAGTCTGTGGATGAGGGATCCCAGGGAGTCTTGGAGCGTGCATTGTCCACATTCGCAGCAATAGAGTCGTAATGACCAGTACCGCGAGGTTGGATCGGGTTCGTGCTCGACAACAGATGTACCCAATCTTCACTTTCGGTCCAGCTTGAGATTTGAGCCAATGTGGCTGGATCAAGGGACATAATTGATGATCTTGGCTGTACAGTGGCATAGCCGCTCGAATCCCAAGACATCAATATCTACGATCATGTTAGCACTGCGACCCTGGCTGTGGAGAAGCAAGAACATAGCACCTGTTGCTCCTGATAGGCGCTCCATTTCGAATCGCCATAGTATCCGGGGGGCCAGACATCTGTGTGTCCTGGTTTGGTCGACGGATCCAAGGGGCGAACATGGCGTGGCTAGAGCTTGGTGTCAGTACCTTGTCATCGCACAAGTCGTAGAATGATCTTGAGATGTACCGAAAGCGAGCCATTATTGACTGCTGAGAGGTGATCAGAGGAGGACAGGTATGGCGCAGAAGCATTAAAACAAGGTTCGTGTAAGTCATGGCTGTGATCCAAGAAATTGTTCGCAAAACTAGTGGATCTAAGATTACTTGATCCCAAATCAAAAGCAGGAGCAGAAAAGAAGCATTGGCAGAAGTGTGAGCAATCAGCAAGGCCGCACGCACTTAACCCCGGGCGGAGAAGCGTAGGCGGCGCATCGTCAGATCGCGCATGTTGTTCAGAGATTTGGTGACCTCGGGGGCGCAAGGACGCCCCCGCGAAGGAGACGGGTGGTGTGTAGTACTTGAAAGGTAGTATTTCGAAGACTAATGTGCTGTGCACCGGTCTTTAAAGCTGTACCGACGTCAGTGCCAGCACCGTTGGCGGCCTCCTTGCTGAAAGTGTTGGCGAGGGACTTAAAGGTGATTGGCGACCGCCAGCACCACCAGCGTCACTAGTGCCTGCAGCTTGCAGCTGTGTAGCTTCCATGAGGCTTAGTCAGTAAGGCTGCAGCGGCTGCCAAGCTGCGGTGGAGGACGATGTAGGATAGCATCGACGCCTGACAGTCTGTTGTGGTCGAAGAGATATGTTTAATCCACGTTCGATTCTTGTCTTGCATCTGGACTCCTCGCAATTATGTCAAATATACATACATCTTCTTCCACTGTACGTACAGTACGTGCTCCTTGCAATTGGCATGACGGAAGCATGAATAATCTTGTCCTGTCGATATCATACCCTCGTACCCGTCGTTCAGGAGCGTGTTGCAACGAGCAAGCATGAGAAGGTTCGTCTCCGTTCCATGCTTGATTATGGATCGTTGCAAAGAAGAGCATCGCCGGCCTATCGATCACTTCAAGTCAGCACAACAGTCTCCTTCTAGTAACAGAAATCTTGAAGACTGGCACTTACCAATGGCAAAGTGCAGCACTTGGCCGCACTACCAGTCTTTGCGCAAGACTTCTCAAAAGCAGAGACAGAGGATGTGTCCTCGGCTATGTTGACACATGATATTAGTATCGAAGGGATAATTCCTTTGAGTGGTCTGAGGATTCCTCACCAGATTCGCAAGTCAGATCCAAGACTCCATCGACATCGACCTGGCAGCAAAGAGGAGAATCAAGAGCTGGGCACACATCGGAAGGAGCGCGCTCAGCCAGCTTCGCGGGGATTGTGCCTGCGGCGGCGAGGGAGGCAAGAGCGAGGATGATAAATTGCATGTTGGAGGTATTCTTGCTGTTGATATGTTGGCTCGTTGCTTGTTGGCTCGGTTGTCGTGATGAAAGTGATGATGGGAATGATGTCCAGAATGGCGTGCTGGTGATGGATTTATATATCCCCCCGTCGTCTGCTCTGCCTTCGTCGTCCTGCTCACTTGCCTCCACCTCGTCACCATACTCGCGGTTCAATCTATTGCTTTTTCACCCTCATGTCACATCTATCAGCTTATCTCTCGCCGCTGCGCTTGATATGTGATGGACACCGACGATCTTCCCTCCTTCTTGGGAGATTGAGGCACTATTTCCTCGCCGACAATGTACGTGGGATGCCAACAGACAGCGCTAGTCAAGGAGAAGGGCTCATTAATTGATCTAGTGCGTCAGTACACCCTGATCCGAGTACCAGGTCGACGTAGATCTGAGATACATCGAAAATATTTCGTCTCTTCTCGTCGTATGGCCAGTACAGTGGTCGTGTCCGGCTGTGAGGTTCGGACTCGTTCCCTGCAAATCCGAGGCGTGAAAGCTAATATTGAGTGGGCATAAAGTCTAGATAGACCGTTGCTGGAAGTGATCGTCCGGCCGCCGGAAGATCGGCGGGTGCGAGACGTTAGGGTCAGCAGAAAACAGATGGGCATGCGTGTCGTCCAAATCGTTGCAGCAGTATCTTGTGCTGACGAATGCAATCCCACCATGTTCTTTCCGAGGCATCGTTGTAGATGAATCGCTTGTGCGGCCGATGTTGAAATATTCGAGCTGCTACAACCTAGTCACCAAAGACTTTGCAGCTTATCTCCCAAACAAGCATATCAGCGCGAATCTTGTCATGCGCCATGCATCCACAAAGTGGGATCGCATTTCTTGTCTTTGTGCAAGCCTCGTATAGTCCGAGTACCAAGATGCTGGTGGGCAGAAGGACGTTTGTTGCCAAGTGCATCAGAAAGATAAGTATCCGTTGATCGACAGCGACCGTAGATGTCGCACTTGGCCCAAGATGAAGTCGACCTCCACGAAGTGCGGCTATGATGCGGCGAAACTCTAGCCTGAAGTCTGATTCTTCCCTTTTCAGGATGTTTGGGGACACGATAGCAGACAACGAAGCATCGGGTCAATCGGATTTGCCGGGAATGCCCGCCGTCCCCATGCGTTGGTTATTGGGACTCCGGACCTGCAGGATCGCCGCATCTCGCATCGCTGGCCGATAGGTTGATGGCAGTATCTTCTCAAGTGCCGGAGCCTCATCCGCGATATGACATGCCAGCCTTGTCATTACCTTCCTGTGTGGGTATGACGATGCATTTGGAATGCGACTTGGTGCCTCAATAAGATCTCATGCAGGAAGTAGTAAGAAAGGAGGGGAATCACCAGACCGCAGGGTGTCATATGGCTTTAGCGTACGTAATCAGTGCAAGTGTCATCGATCTTTGGCTGCCCATCAAACACCGTTCAATGTTTGACGCTATCATCATCAATGCGTGATTGAGCGCACTCGAAGCGCAACCATTCCATACTCAGCCCTCACGGTGTCGTCTCCCGCCATCTAGCGCTCGTGCAGCGTGGCTGTGAAAGCGACACAGACTCGATCATGATCCACAACGTTCGATGATGTCGAAGCTCTCGCCGCCGCAGCGGCCGTCTGGACATCTCATCCAGTTGTATCCGACCTCCTCATCGGTGTAATTGTCATAATCCGCGATGAATGTTCCTCCGCAATCAACACACTTGTGTCGTGCTTCGCTGGGGTTCCCGAGCTCGACTGCTGAGACCTTTTGTACAGCTGCTTGTGCTACCTCAATGGCAAAGTCAACGTTCTCAGTCATCAGTGCTGCGAACATTGACTTCTGGCCCTTCTCGTCTTTGAAGATGTCCCCTCTTCCAATACAGTACTCCAGGAGTTCCGCTCTTATTCCCGATGTTGGCCCGGGTGCGTCCCATGTAGAGCGAATGGCGCCATATAGGTCATCGTTGGGACCTTCCAATGCCTCGAATGCGGTACGGAACTTCTTCTCTGCGGCAGACTTCAAGTCGGACATCCCGTATTTGTCGGCGAGGATGCAGACCTGAGTGTGTGAAGTCAAGGTGGAACTCAACTGGGCTTCTGCCAGCTGATAGTCGAGCTTGCAGGAGTACTGGACGAGCGCATCTACCGCCACGACCGGATCGGCGGAAAGATCGAGTCGTCCATTCTGAGTTTCCTGCCACCGAACTCCAGTTAGCATCGTGGTAAGCCATTCACGGACCACAAACTGACCTTCCAATCTCCTTGTGTAACTGCACGCAGCGCTCCCTCGTGTAAACGCAGTACAAGCTTGTGCACTCGCCACTCTATGTCGCCGCAAATGATGGTGAAGTCAGAAAGGTCTGTGTCATCCTCCTGGGCGTTTGCCAGTCTCCTGACAAGCTTCTTCCGCGATGTTGCAGCAGCCATGGTGAGCGAATTGGCGCGCTGCAGGCCACTGTCGACGAGCTTGAAATGTTGGCAGAGGAGGCGGCGGTGAAGGCGCGAAAAGACACGACAGCTCTCGTCGCTTCACTTCCGGCACCACGTCATTTCCTCGACTTCCAGAATCACCGCACCTGCCTGAGGCGAGAACATCGAACGATGCGAGCTTTTGGCTGGTTCACCTGGACCAGCATCACCAGTCGTCGGCAATTAAGCCATTAGGTTGTCATTTGAGTGGTACAGTACTTCGTCGCTTGACTCGACTCACTAACTTTCTGCAGCTGAAAACAGATATCTCATAATCTCAATCTTTGCCAGCCAATGATCGAGCTCGACCGTGGTGGGAAAGACTAGTACGCATAGTCGACCGAGTCCCAATCCCAAACCCTGCGAGCCTCGTTTTCGCAGTAGCCATCAGGGCACACCATACTCTGCTCCTTATCTTTGTTGCGTTCCAGATAACTGGTGTTGAGAATGAAAGTCCCTCCACAAATTTCGCACTGGAACCGCTCCTCACCGTCTTTCGTAGCGATGACTCTCTGTAATTCATCTCGACGCATGGCTGCTTCCATGAAGTGGCGAGCGATAGTCGGATTGCCGAATACGACCTCAGTGAACCTAGAATCCTTATACTTTTCGTCTGCGAAGAAGTCTTTGGTGCCGACAGTGTGCTTAAAGATAGCTTCCTGGATGCCGTTGGTCGCATCTGCTGCGCTGTATGCAATTGCAAGAGCATCAGCCAAATCATCATTCGGTTCCTCGAAAAACCTGATTTTGTATTCAAATTTGTCCTCTGCAAGCTCTGCAAGATTGTAGAGCCTGTACTTATCCGCAACGATAAGAACTTGTGTGTGCAAGCTCAGCTCGCGGTCAGACTCAGTTGTGGGAACTTCGTAGTCAAAGCGGTAGAGGTACTGAATCAGCGCCACAATGGCTGAAGCTGGATCGGCTGAGAGATCAATCCTGCCCTGTTGCGCTTCCTATCAAGCAATCGCAATGTGTCAGCAACGCGTGCATTATGAAACCGCGGAGATGATCACCTTCCAATCACCCTGACATGCCGCAGCCAGAGGTCCTTTGTGTAGGCGTAGTATGAACTTGTGCACACGCCACTCACGATCGCCACAGGCAATCACGAAGTCGGTCAAGTCTGCGATATTCGCTTGTGCAGCACATAGCTCGGTCCTGAGAGTGTTTGGCATGCTCTGCAAAGGGCGCTCCGTCGTGGGAGAATCGATAGGCATCCTGTCGTGTTTGGAGTGATGATGATGAGATGTTGTCGCAGATTTCGGAGCAGATGAAATGCACAGAAGCTAGTTCTGCTCGACCCAGTCAGTTCACTTCGCAAATCACTCCACCACTGCGCTGCAGCCTGATGTGAGCGAGCGAAACATCCTGATCCACTCCCCTCACTCCCTCTGAAAGCCAGAGGTCTCAATCAGCACTCCGGCCAAAACTCCCCCTCAACCCAAACAACCTGCCTCCAAACCGCCTCACATTCTCTCCACACCCATCCTCCCTCCTCAACCCCCCACTCATCAACCAAATCGCCCAATCTCCTCACAAACCCCTCAAACTCCTCACTCGTCCAATTCGGAATCAAAACCCTCTGCATAACATCCCCTTCACCCTCCCTCTTACCACCCTCTTTCTCCAAAACCCCCCTCGCAAACCTCCAACTCCTCAAATAACACTCCTCCGTAGCCCAAAGCACAACCAACCCCACAATAACCGGTTTCCCACCACTCACACACCCCGCGAATAAATCTTTATAACATCTCGTCGCCCTCTGACATTCCACCTCAACTTCCTCATCCCCACCATCCTTTTTCCCGCCCAAAACCTCCCTTTTCCATCCCTCCCCCTCCGCAACATCTTCAAACAGCCTCACCTCCCGTCTTATATTCTCCAAAGCATCAATCAACACATCCGCAATTCTCCATTCGAGAGTTTCTTCCCGTTTAGCGTGAGCTGGGATTCGGATGGAAGAGAGTAAGGAGCCGATGAAATTTATGTAGGAGAGGGCGTAGAGGCGGTCTTGAGCGAGCCAGGTTTGAAGTTTTGGGGTAGGAAGGGATGCGGTAGCTGCGAGGGAGAGGAAAGGATGAGTGGTAGCTTGGGTTAGAGATGATGGGTCGAGAGAGAGCAGGTGGGTGGTTAGGGATTTGGTGGAGTTCGAGGAGGATTTGGGTGGCGGCATGGTTTTGGTGTGAGAGGATGGGAAGAGGAGGTGTTGAGAGTAGAAAGGTCTGCTTCGGGAAAGGAGGATAGACTGCTCGAGATTTTCTGTTGCAGTTAGTAAGAGTCGAAGCTCAGTGTCTTTTTCACCACAACCATGGAAGCTGGAGATGACGTCTCGCCTTGCTCCACGTGGTGAAGTCAGAAACCCCGCGTGGGGTAGATCGATACGAGCTCCAGCTTCGACATCCGGCTGCGAGATTTCTCAGCAAAGAATGATCGAACAAGGTGCAATTCGCATTTTCAAAGCCTCTTATTGCATGTCAGCTATTTCGTGCACACTGTATGGCGTACTACCTGAGTCTCCCACGGCCGTCGCGCTTGTCGATCTCGTCCTCCGCTTCCGGAGTGCTCGACTGTAACCTCTACTCTTCTACCACCTGCGTCAACTGGATGGCAGGGACACTAGAACTCCATGGCAGCAGATGCGCGTTGGGAACCTTCTCTTAAGCAGCTTGTCTTACACACTCGCACGACGGAGCACACACTCCGCGTCACTTTTGGTGGCTTTCTTGGTCAATCTTGAAAATTTTTGCTGAAAGTATTCACTCAGCTCAGCCGTAGCCGGCGGCGCCATTCAGACCATTGATGTCGCTCCCGTTAGGAATGCCGAAAAATTCGAACCAGTCTCCTACATTGAGAGTCGTCGGCACAACCGGCCCACCAGCGCTACTCGAGTTGCTCCATGCGTCATCTTGCTGTGAATTATTGCCCATATTCAGCTGAGACCACGCGGCTGGATCTTGCTGGTAATGCAAGGACTGTCCTTCGCCCATAGACATTTGACCTTGCATTTGTGGTGTTGACAGCGGATGCGAAAACTGCGGATTGGAGTGCGACTGTCCTCGTAGTGCCGGATCGACCATCTGCTGATTAGGACTGTTCGAGGTGACCGGGAAAAGACCATTCGTTTCAGGAGGGAAGAGCTGTCCCGGGTCGTAGTTCTGCCACAAGTCTTCGGAGATCTTTGGCGAATTGCGCGTGTGGAGAAAGACATCAGGAGAACCCAACCGCGACCATGGCAGTGCATGAAAGGCAGGGGTGGTGGGCCTTGTGTTGGACCTTGAGGCTCCCATGAACGTGTCGGTAGCTTGGCGCAAAGGCGGGCTTCCAGCAGTCATTTGAGGCATCTGTGGTGTCTGCTGGGCGTTTTGGCCAGTACCAGGCAGTTCGCGAGAGGGAGTAATGGCTGGTGAGACAGGTCGTGATCGCTCGTACGACATTTGTGGCGCAGGCGGGCCATTGGCGAAGCCCATTTCCATCTCATCGAATTTGCGCTTTTGAGCCTCTGCAGCATCCGGCACAACCGGCGTACCCTTACTCGCCTTGCTGCTCGTCCCATTGTGTTTGCTTTTAGCGTGGCGGCGACCTGCAGCTTTTTGGAGTCTATCCTCGAGGTGTTTGTTGCCAAGGATCGATTCGAACAGGGTGTGGACCATCTTAGCGACCAGCCAGGTTTTTGAAACATCCTTGAGCGCGTTCATGCAGACCTGTAACCGCTGTTGTGTTGCCGACACAATCGATTGATTCGATGACCGCATCTGATACACATGCATGATCAGTGCAGAGAATAAACTGTAGACACTACGATTGTTGTTAGTTCTCAATGCGAGTCCGATGGTGATGGCCACACAACTTACATAAAGGCAGGCGCATAGCGAAGCTGTTCGTGATTTTGCAGTGCTTCGATGATGGATGTGATCATGGCGGCGGCTTGGTATGCAATAGTCCGCGAAGGGTACGCAGTCTCTTCCGGATAGCCATTTGAGGGGCGCGATTCTGGTGACCCAGCTGGTGGCATGTGAGCCCTGTGCAAGAGACACAGTGTCGTA
>JAASLG010001430.1:0-19697 GCA_013365235.1 Cercospora sesami
TGCCTAGCTTGTCGCTCGTTCTGGAATCAGCACTTCACTTGTTTTTCTCGTTTGCTCATGCATGTCTTGAATGTGCGCGAACTCTTGCAGCACGTCACTGCCTTTCGCGTGAGCTGGGACTAATGACCTTTCCACAATCCTCGTTCAGCTCTCTTCGAACTCGCACCTGCTATCAACCACCGACAGCGAGAGCGATAGCCCCACGCGACACTCAGCACAAGTTCAAACGGCCAAAGACCACACGCAGAGCAAACACACAAAGTAAGCATGAAACTGCTGAGCAAAGCTCCGAAGTCGATTCTGATATCAATAGCACACAACTTCAATCCACCAACGGTCAAGCAATCGGCGACCGCCATCAGACACCATGCGCTTCGTCGATTTCAAGATCGCCCTCGTCACCACTGCGGCTCTCATCACCACGGTCCACGCCCGCCCCACAGCCTATGGAGTCTGCCAGGCCAGCTGCTCTGCAGTTGTTGTAGCTTGCTACGCTGCTGGAGGCGCCGTCTTCGGAACCGTGGCTGCTCCAGCTGCTCCAGCTGCAACTCTGGCCTGCAATTCCGCGTATGACACTTGCTGCGCTGCATGTTGGGCCGCGCTCTTCGCTCCAACACCATGATGTGAGCATGCAAGGGCCACACTGTCTCCTGGTGTTCACGAGGCGTTCTCTCTTCGTATCTGGTCGTCGCATCCCTGAGAACTCAGGCTGTGCCGATGTGGCGAATCGCTCGGTGTCCGGCTGTCGCGCGGCTTGTGACTACCCTGGTCTGCTTGGAAAGTCACTCGCGAGAACAGGAGGCTTTCGAAAAGGCTCTCAATTCTCATCACGCTTCGGATGCATGTCAGAGCTGATAGCCTCTCGGGAGTAGCAGTCTACATGTGAATCTACGCGAAGCAAGTCTTTGAAAGCTATTTATGGGAATTCTGCTTCCGACCTTTCTTATCATCCCTTGTTGTAGCCCTTCTCTTTCTCGTACTCTCACAGATTGTTTCGGCCTTTATGATGCCCCTTCATCTCCGCCTCTCCAGCCATGTTCGCTCACTCTGCCCAGTTTCAATTCCGCTGCAAATGTTACGAGCATGCACCATCGAGCCAACACTTGTTCCCATTGTGTGTACACTGGGCATTCTACTCCACCCAACACCTGTTAGCACCCGTGTGGCGTAGATATGAAAATTTGCCTTGAAACAGCATCTCTTTCCAAAACTTACCGCTGGACATACGTTCCCTACAAACCTCCCCGCGACTACTGCAGCGCACCCTTGCAGATCTTTCGAGCATGTCTGTATGTACTCCATTAGTCACGATGTCGCAAAGTAACTGGGATTGTCTTGTTAAGAGTAACGTGCCCCTTCCACACCGGTTTGCGCGTAGCCGTTCTCTGCCAGAAGGAGCGCCAGGAATAATACGAACGCTGTTTTGAGCATGGTTACGGTAGGTCTTGTTGTTGTACAGAAGTGCGCACGGTTGGGAGTTACAGGATGCAAAGAGGAGGTAGTCGGGAGCGCGGTTCTCAAAAACTCGTACACGACTAATCAATGTCTCACCCTAGTCTCCGCACATACCGCGGGCTCATTGAATCTTTTAGGACACCCGGAGGCTGAGGATTTTAATAAGAAGCAGTACTGTCGGTATCTTGATGGCAGTGGTTGTCGACAATGTCCGAGCTCACGCAAATCGGGTCCTTCTTTATGCATCCGAATGACAAATTGTTTCGGATCATTCCCATCTTCCAGCTCTTCTCTAGGCTTTGCTCCTTCTCGTACTCCAGGAGAATTTTTCTGACACTGTAGTGCCCTTGAATCGCTGCTATCTGTAAAGGTGTTAACCATTGACCATTTTCCAAGCCTCTTGCATGCGTATCTGCTTTTCCCGTGCGTAGGAGGGCTTTTACCATTTCTCCCTTGCCTCTGCTAGCCGCTAGCCAGAGAGATGTGCCGCAACTCGAATCGAAGGCAGTGACATTGATCTGAACCCTGTCTTTCTCTACGAGCAACCTCACCACGTCCAGAAAGCCACGCTTTGATGCCGCCATCAGCGGCGTCCAGCCCAAGCAATCTAGCGTTAATATCATGGTAGAAATCGGGCTCTACATGAAACAAGCCTTTTCGTAGTCACCGTGTACCGACATGTATGGAGATCATGTCTCTCAACTTTTCTTAGACTTCTTTTCCACCTCGTACTTTCGAAGAACATCTGCGACTCTATGTTTCCCTCTCCTCTCTGCCATTTCTAGGGGTGTCAGCCATTCACCATTTCCTGTCACCTCAGCTGCACTCGCAAAGTTATGATACCCTTCCAAATTTGCCCTTTCCAAAGGTAAGAGCCATTGACCAGGATTTGTCATACTCCGTGCATTTGTGTCCGCTTTTCCTGTGCGCAAGAGGATCTTTACCACCTCCTCGTGACCTCTGCTCGCCGCTAGCCAGAGAGACGTGCTGCGCGCCGAATCTGGAACAACGGCATTGATGTCAACGCCGCCTCTCTCTAGCAGCAGCCTGACCACGTGCGAATGGCCGAAAAGTGCTGCAGCCATCAGCGGCGTCCAGCCACGCCAACCTGCAGCATTGGCGTCTACTTTTCCAGATTCTAACAGCACTCTGACCGCTGCCACACTCCCAGCAACCGCTGCTTAAAAGAGTGGTGTCCGGACATGGCCAGCTTCAGACTCAATGTTGACCCGCTTGTCCATCAACAGCAGTCGTATTATGCTCCCATGATTTTCAGTTGATGCCAAGCACAAAGGACTCTCGTCGAACTTGTCCCTAGACTGAGGATCCACCCTCTCGTGCTTAAGCAGCAGCCGAACTATGTTTCCGTGGCCCTCGCGAACTGCCAAGGACAAGGGCGTCCAGCCATTTCTGTCCTGGACCCCAACATCGACCTTCTCGTTCTCGAGAAGTAGCTGGATTATATTCTCATGGCCTTGACATGCAGCAATGGCAAATGGTGTATGACCATGCTTATTCTTGGCGTCGACCTCGACTTTCTCGTTACCAAGAAGTAGCAATACGACGTCTTCTCTGCCGTGCTGTGCTGCAGTCCAGAGAGGTGACTCTTCATCCTGGTTCTTTGCGTTAACGTCGACGCAACGTGTCCTCAATAAAGATTCCACAATGGAAAAATGCCCTCGAGAAGCAGCATACCACAATGGTGTTCGTCCTTTGATGTCTCTTCCATCGATAGGGTCGGTGCGCTTTTGTAGAAGGTTCGCAATCTGGGGGTCGCTCGAAGATTTTGAGATAAGGTGTTTGATAATACTGGAAAGTCCATAGCAGGCTGCAAAATGTTGCACAGTGGGAATTTCTCCATGAAATGGATATATCTTACGTGTTCCAAACAATTGTTGTCCAGAGTAAGTGTCAGGCCCTGGCATTCTCTCTATGAAACCAATCTGTGTCTTTGGCCACTTTGTAATACTGAGTATGTTTTCGACTGAGTGGCCTCCAATTTCGGCATTTGATGCATGAATCCAGCAAAAGTGAACAGCGTATGGTGCGAAGGGGAATTTGTCTAAGCTCTGATTCTTTGAGTCTGCCCGTGAAACATCCGAGCAGGCCAAATAACGAAAGCAAACAGTGGACAAGATACCTTCTGATCTTCCGCGGATGCTCTCTCCCGGACCGGTCAATTGGGTCTGTTCGAGATATAATATACCCCGAGCTGACATGTAGTCCTGGACGGATTCATGATCAAACTGAACAAGATTTATCCCTTCGATTTGAAGAATTTTGATTAGTCCAGAGGATAGACGTTTCAGCTTTTCACGCATCCTGTCATCATTATCGCACCAATACGATGACGAGTTGCAGTCTCTGGAGATACGGAATTCTGAATCCGCTTCTATGGCGACGGCGTAGCGGAGTTCCGTAAGTGTAAGCGGTCGTCTGGCGAAAGTAATCCAGCGGAACAATCTCAGTGCCAATTTTCTATCAGCTCCAACGAGCTTGCCGACCATTTCGTGATAGATGTCGTCAAGATTTCCAGGAGCATCTTTGATATGGGTCAGTATAGACGCGGTATCTGCTTCACACAGCGATAAGGCTCGGTCTACGACGATGACGGCCCATTGAAAGACGCCCGAGGCTCTATTGGCGATTGCGACTTCGATCTCCGCGGACGAGACCAACCACTTGCTCAACCTTTCGCGGAGGAACTGCTTGATGTCTTGAGCATTCTCTTCAATAAGATCAATGCAGTAATGCCTTCCACGAATAACGTTTGGCCAAGGGCGGCAAGAGACACAAATTTCCAACTGGCGTCCGGCTCGCGCTTGAAGCGATGCGAGGTAGTCCATTAGCACTCTCGCGGCGTTCTCGCCGCTCTCATCAAGTGCATCGATGTACAGCCGGATTCTATGGGTTTTGGTAGCGCAGAGAATATAGTCGCAGAGGAACGTTTGAAGATCCGAGACTGTCCAGTCCCATTTCTTACCCTTGCCAGGCTTACCCTCTGTCCGGCATCGCGAATCGAAGCGGGTATCTTTCACGAACTGTGATAGAGTCTTTTGATCATAGCGAAGAATTTGGTGCAAGAGTGAACGGAAAAGGCCAAGAGATGTCTTCTGCAACATTTCGCCTCTACGGTGGAAGAAGAAAGAGAGAACCAGATGTTTGGCTTCGCCAGTATCGCACAAGTCGAAATTGGTTGTCCTGCGCAGATGCTCTATCATCGTGGATTTACCAGTGCCTGGCCTACCCTTTATCCACAGAAGACCTCCTGCACTAGTCCAGTTCAGATACTTTGTGTGTTGGTATATCCATTCGCAAGTTCGATCAGTTTTTGGGTCGATATCGCCTCGAGTCTCCATGCCTGGAAAGGCTAATGACTGGAGACATAGATCGTTCGTATTCATCAGTGGCGCAGCTGAGAGAGCTGCTAGTACGTGCGACAGATCGCGAAAGCTGATACGAATTCAGATCTTCGACGTAAAGCTAATGCTCTTGAACTCCCAGACTTGAACTTGCTATTCAAATTGCAGTGTACAAGGGCCAAACGCTACGACTGACCGAAATGCTGGTGAAAGGTGCTGTGGTCTCCACCTCCCTGATTGTACATGTTCCCGGATCCTTGCAGGATATTCTGATTTCCAGAGCCGTTATGTGTATTGTTGCCCATGGGACTGTCATCTTCGGCCAAAGTTTGAATTGTCTCGGACAGTGAGTCTAGCCGGCCGCCGATTTCGTAGACCTTCTTCTGCTCGAGCAGCTTCAAATTTCCTAAGATCGTGTCCAGAAGCATAAGGAATTGGCTCTTTCTGCCGAAGAACACGACCTTTGCGCCCCGCCAGATTCGCTTGCTGTAGTGTTCACCGTCCTCTGGACAAGCCTTCCAGAACAGCCTTCTCAACTCTTCCAAGGAACTCTTGCACTGTTTCAATACAGGCTCGACACTTTCGCTGTCTCCGCTGGGTACCTTGTCGTGGTTCTCACGTGCCAATTCGAGAAGGTCCTCGATTGCTGGAAGTCTCTCGAAAAGCTCTTTCAGCCTGTCAGGCAACCCTTTGGCGTCCCGGGCAGCTTCTCCTATCTCGATTATGGTCCTTGTGATGCCGACGCAGGCATCGATAAGCTGTACAGTGGTGATGACTTCGGCGCCCGACATGTTGGGTAGTTCACGCAGGATTCGAGACCAAAAGGACGATTCAGCAACTGAGCGAAGCTGTGCACATATTTGCTTTCTCGCTTCGCTCCGCTGACAGCTTCGCCATGTACCACAGCATAATCGAGTCTGGTGCAGCGAATCGGTGATGCCGCAGCTGCATGGCGTTGGGGCTGAGACGACACAAGGACACACGCATATGGATCTCGAATCCGGATCCACGGCAGACCAAAGTCACGGTATCCAGGCCTGTAGAAGCATGCCTTCGACAGCGCCGTCTACCAGAGACAGAGCTGCAGCGTTTGCAAACAGCGCAATATGATGAGCGTACAGGTGCCATGTCTCGTTGATGTATAGGCCCAGGGTGTACTCGAAGTACTTTCAAATGGGAATCGCGCACGCCCGCGTCTTCATGCAGTGCTAGAATGTGTGGTCCGAACGCGGACATGGCCTTCAGGTCCCGATAGACTGTACACTGTCTTATACTGCTCCATTTTACCAGAACTGCAGATGTTCGAGTTGAATGCTGGCACAAAGGCGTGGGAAATGGTTTTCGCCAAATGTTCGTTGGTGATGGGTTGGAGACCGTGAGTGTTACTTGGAGGGAAGAAGTTGGACTGCTGCTCAAAAGTGATGGGACAGCTCCAACGTGCACGCTTTTTGGCAATCCGGATTGGCGAAAGTAGACTACAGCTGTGTTGCACCATTTCGTGTCATACTGTACAAACAAAATTTTAGACTCTCTATCATCGCCTGGCGCGAGTGCTAATGCGATCGACCAAAAAAGTCCATTGCAGGCTCTGACATTGAGTTCCTGCTTGCATTCTCGTTGCGAAGAGGACGTGTCACTTCTCTTCGACCACCATGACAAACAGGCACATGCTACAGCGACAGCTCGGCTGGATCTCCCCTTTCTCTTCGAACCCAGACAGGGCCGACGGGTCTAGCTGCTCATATAAGTGACGTTGCATTGGAGTTTTTCGGCCGGAGACTCCGAGTTAACGTCGCGCAACTGGCATGACTGCGAGCTGTGAGTGCTAAAGCCAGAGCGAACGATTGAAATCTTTCTACATATGTTCTTCCGGTCCCATCCTACTAGTCTCATCCTTTCGGTATCGTCATTCTAGCCTCTGCATCTTTGCTCTCATTAAAGTTCCCACATAGCCTCGCAGGCCTGTATTCTGCCACTACCGCATGTCCCTCTCGGTAGTCCTGACTTCAACACCTGAATTCTACGTGCATATATCGTCAATCCAACACTTGTTACCATCTTTTGTACACGGAGCAGTCTGCTCGGCCAATAGCTATTAGTACGTTGGCGTAGACAAGAAATTGCATTGGACAGCATGCCTTTGAAACTTACCGATGGACAATCGTTTCCTATGATGATTTTATTGACTCTTGCGCGGCACATTTGTATGTCCGTTGTGCATGTCTGTACTCAATTAGTCGCGATTCCGTGGCTACCCAAACATCCCTTAGGAGTAGCGTACACCTTCTCGACCGGAATAGGCACCCCTATCATTCATTTGCGCGTAGCTATTGTCTGCTAACAGAAGGCTTAGGAAGAAGACAAAAGCTGTTTTGAACATGCTAGCGGCAGCTCTTGTAGTTTTGCAAAAGTGCGCACAGTTGTAGCTAAAGGATTCGAAAAGGAAGAAGTCGGCCGCCCTGATTTTGTAAACCTATACGACAAACCCATGTCTTGCCTGTGTCTCCGCGTGTACCGCGGGCTTATAAAACTAGTCAAGATACCGCGAGGGTGAAGCTACTAGGCCCATTTGAATTGTTGCTCAGTCGTCTTTTGTGCTACCAAACGCAGTCTCACGGACGGCTCTCGTAATGACAACATTATAAAACTTTGAATCACGACTGAAGACTATCTGAGCTCTATCTCCCGACTCTCGTACAGAAGCGCCATGAACAGCATAGTCAAAGACAAAGACATTCCGGCAGGCACAGCCGCATTTTGTAGATCGGAGGCGTAACCCCACCGGAACAACCACAGAAAGAAGAAGACAATACTGGGCACATTAGCTAAAAGCCCATATGCAAATACTCTCGCGAAGCTTCGTCGCTCCCGCGCGTATATGCCCCAGAAGATTTCTCGTTTGCCGTCTTGCATGTTGAGTGCAGTATCACGCTTTGGCAGTCGAGCAATGGCCTGCTGACTGTGTAACCTGCCAGTCAATTTCCGCTTATGCCAGAGGTGCCAGCTGTGGCACTGATAACAGGACTTGTGGAATCTGTTGCGGAACTCCTGATCAGATATTGGTCCACTGGGAGGACATGGGTCGATTGGTCGAGGATCGAAGTAGTATTCCGTGTCTGTTGTCTTCGGATAATCAATACGTTGAGGCACAGCTTCGTCTTCCTCGTTCATGGGATATTTGCAGAACTACGAGAGTGGTCAGCACGCGCCATCGGAGCCACCACGATGCGATCTCACCTGGTAGAAGTCACAGTGATCGTACTGCCACCATGAGAACCATCGCTTAAAACTACCACGGAGTAGCAGATATTCCGATTTCAACCTTTCAAAGAACTCAGAATCGCTTCTGAGTACATGAGTCTCGATGTTGCTGAATTTGTATGTCGCACCGTCTCGAACACACAGGAAGACATAACGATCGTCGGGCTGCTTGTATTGGTTGAGCACACTCTGTGAGCCCGTCTGGGATGCAACAGGAGTGCTATTCGAACCTGGAGGCAACCCAGCCACAGGCGGCGGTTTCGATGTAGAGAGAGAGATGTTCCAGAAACAGTGCCTGTCGATGGAACAGACTTTCTATGCGTTTGCTGAGGGATTTGTGTCACCGGAACAGGAGCACGCGAGACCGGACGTGTAAGGTGATTTAGAAAGCCAATGCTGTTACCTGAGAAGGTAGCCGTATCCGGCCACCAAATCCTCTCGCCCTGCGCCGGGCGCCGAATGATGGACAGGCTTAACTCCATTGCTGTTATCAGTATCAACGGCGCAGCAAAGCTCGACGTGAAGCGTGCTACGATCAATCGTGGAGCAAGTGTGGACGTCAAGCTCCAAGAGTTTAAGCACGATTCCACGAGTGCGCTGGCTCCAAGAACAGCAAGTACAAAAGCGGACTACTTGGTCAGCAATTGTCTGAGGGACGCCACTAGATCGAACATACCTGATCAAACAATTGTGCAGATTTCCCGGTCACACTTCGCTTGGGTTGACTTCTCACGCTCCTCATGGTCACGGGCAGATTCGCTGCGACGCTCGGCAGAGAAGCGGTGTCCGCATGCTCACCTTCACCTCCGGTGCAACCTCTGGGGCGCTGCAGACCACGTACACTGGACACAAAACTAGGCGCTGATTGCATTGTATTCCACAAGGCCGCAGCAGCCTTGAGAGGAAGGTCCACGTGGTCGACATCATCAGATGGCTGTCTGAGTCAGTGGCTCTTCAGCGCAGAGCTCGTTCGTAGCGCATCACTCACCGTTTCCCACGAGACACGACACCAGTTGTCCTTCAAAGCGTATTTTCTTGGCGCTAGAGGGCTCCAATCCCATGACTCACCCATCCAAGTCTCGAACAGGCCCTTAACTGTGTCTGAGCATGATAATCTTTCCACGTAGCCGAATCTGAACATTTTCGCAGGCACAAAGGCCATCTCCAGCGCCAGCGCCTTCAGAGCGATGTTGTCCAGTGATACGCCCGCCGAAGAGATGACTTCGGAGCCAATCGCCTTGAGTATACGCATCTGGTACGGCTTGTTCACGAAATCGAGAAGTCGCTCCTTGAATCTAGCATAGGCTCGGCTTTCCAAAAAGGCTTCCTTGACGTCCAAAAAGGTCTGCTGCGCCAGGAACGAGTCTTCGAATTCATCTCCGGAGGCAGGCATGTCATCGTCACTATCGTCTTTTTGGAACGATTCCGGCGTGATATCAAACGGTAGGTCCTGATTTGCCAGGCTGCCAACCTCACTTTGATTAACAGTAAGCCAGGAGTACCGGTGGCGCTGCTGCGCGCTTTCCGTGACATCGAGTATGCTCTGAGCCGCTCGGATAGCAACATTTCCTAGACGCATCACACGTGCTACCCGGACTTCGTCTTTGGAAGCGGTTTCTTCTTTCAGATCGTTGCCATAATGCCGGATGAGTCGATTCAGATTCTTCCGGAACTTTTCCCCGCCTATGGCTGGGTCCGTTACAGCAGCAAGATTCAGAGGCAAGAGATCGTTGTTACAGAACAGGCATTGTACGAAGTCGTTGATGAGCTCGTCTGAGACCGCGTCACCTATCAGGGTGCTGGCGCTCGATGCTGATGTTGTGAAGGATAAAATGCTCTCGGCGTAGACGCTGCTGGAATCATCCGACTGTGACGCGATGCTATCATCGATCGCAGAATGCGAATTCAAGGTCTCCACCACAAACGCGTGCTCGGTAGACTTGAGGTTCTTTAGTTCTTGCAACTGACAAACTGCGAATCTGAACCTAGGTTACCGCATCGATAATGTCAGCGGCGACAACGTAAAAGGATTGGAGTAACTCACATGCCATCTGCCTTGTTGACAACGTTCTCCACGATGAGCTCCTTCGTTTTGGGGTCTATTTGTGAGAGACGGTCGTCTTGAGAGAGCTGCTGAACGACATACCGTCGGATATCCTCATCGACCGAATTTGGAGGGATAGCAAGTGGCGATGCCTTCATGCCTTCGAAACAGGCTTTTAAATCAGGGAGCTCGCGGCTTGCTGCGAAGATCTTGAGGTTTTCTGCCTCCGTCGACAGTCTCGACAAGCAACTTCGTATACTTTGCCGCACGCCATTGACCTCGGGACATTGGTCTAGGCCATCAACGAGCAGGAATACCTGGTCGTAGGCTCTGAAGCAGGCAAGTAGGATGTTTTCGAGCTCATCTGCGCCTGGCACGCGTTTGTCCGGCTTGTCATAAGCCCGCTGTAGTATTGACAACCCGCACCCTTGAGAGCCGAGCTGCACAATGAGCGAGCAGAGCAGGCCCGCGAGCTGCTGCGCCGAATCATCCGAGAAGGAGAAGTAGAAGCAACTATATGCGAAATGAGGTTGACCTTCGCAGTATGCTTTTATGTCGTCGATAGCTGCCGAGCAGAGTATAGTCTTGCCAACTCCTCCCACCCCATGCATCCACAAGTGACGTGTTGTCGAACTTTTCCAGCTCAGATATAGGCTTGACTGAATTAACCATTCTCCCGAACGCGGAACACGCATTTGGCTTGCGGACTGATGCCTCATCCGTATATCCGGCGGCGACAGCCACTCCATCAATTTCAATTTATCGCTGATGCTGAGATCTGCGCTCGCTGCATAGTCATGCAATACCTGCTCTGGTATCCTTGTGATCGTTGCAATGCTCTCTTCTAGGCCAGGCCCAAAAGCAGTTCCGTGGTCCAGAGAGGAAGCACCTTTGTTTCCAATCACCTGCCATGAGTTTGCTACGAAAACGAGCGATCGTGAAGCCAGGGATTCTTGCAGAGTCCACCCTCTCGTAAACCATTCGCTTCGTGCAAATGCGCTCGTGTCTCTCGCATCCTCTACGTCTGTGAGGCATACAACGCATACTACGGCCTCCTGAAACCAATGGGGCATCAAATTTATTGATTCGGAAGTTTCTGCCGCATTGGCCCTGTCGATGCAGCAGGTATCGATCCATGACCACTCCACCCCCGGGACATGTTCCCTAACGTATTTTGCGAAGCTCCCGATCTTCCTATATCCAATTTTGTCGGTGTTCCGCTTTTCCTGAACGTCTTGCAGTGTTACTTCTTCGGCGCTCCATACGTGCGACAAGATCGCGTACTCAGGTCGCTTGTCGTCGTGGAATTCGGCAAACTGGAAGGTATTCACGTTCAGAAGGCGCATGATGTAGCTTCGCCGCGTTCAGCAAGATGAGTCCGCCTCTCCTGGAGCTTTTCTGCATCGAACGATGAAGCGGGGAGAGAGAAAGAGAGAGACAGT
The DNA here is from genome assembly GCA_013365235.1 of Cercospora sesami. NCBI lineage: Eukaryota > Fungi > Ascomycota > Dothideomycetes > Mycosphaerellales > Mycosphaerellaceae > Cercospora > Cercospora sesami. Next base: position 11,565 of record JAASLG010001430.1, read on the forward strand.
CTCATACTGCCCACTTCTTTTGCATCGACAAGGCTGAGAGCTGTCGGGGCTGCGCCTTGTATGCACTGCTCAGCTCCCGCCGTGGCTGACTTGCAGCACCTTGGCTCGATACCTGACCACTAAGAGACTCACATGCACACGCAACGTGCATCGCCATTGTGAGGGAAGGCAGGCAGACTAAGCAGTCTGCTTTGTTGTGCAGGCGATTATCGTGGACCCAGACACGATCATCCCTATGGATCGGTCTTGTTGCTCGATGCAGCGCGCGTTATCAAGGCGTTCGGCTGTTGAGGTCCCGAGGTCGAGCTCGCACTCGTGAAAGGCCTGAGCGCGTTCACCTGATCTTACCATCTCTTTCGGTTGACATGACTCTGGATCGCTGCCTCAACACGTGCACAATGCGTGCGTGGACGACTGACTGATGACAACGACAATGACAACGACGCTCGATGTGATCGCCCAAAGCGGCACGGCCCGAAGCCTTCTGAGGATGTTAACAGCATTGCGTTGCGCCTGTACCAACAACACCTGAAGAAGGAGGCAGATCGCTTTCAGGAGCCAGGCAACTGCAGCTCTCGCCCAAATCACGATACATCAGAGGACGACCTCAGTAACTACTACCTTCCTAATAGTACAATCTCTACAGGTGAAGTCAGAAATGCTGTCTCCGTTCCTACCGAAGCATCCTTGCCTTGTCGCGGGGACTTGGTTAATCCATGCGCTGTTTGCATGCTTAGGAAGCACTGCTTCACTTCAGATTTTACGATGACAACCTATTGACCAGCACCTCTCTTTAGCTCATCGGCTACGCTTATTGATGACACACTGAACAGAGCCAGCATTGCCTGAGCAAATAGCGTAATGTTTTTGAAGCTCTTATTTGCCTCGCAGCCCATGAACATAGCTCCAGCTCGTGGCGCACCATCGAAGTGAAGTGAAGTACGAATTTGTACTTCCGATGCAGCCTCAGCCATCTCGCACCATGCAAACATGCAGATCATGGGCGACGGCTGCCTACCTCAACCGCTCACTTCTTGCTGCATGTCCTAACTATCTCCATTGCATTTCTCACCAATCTGACAACCTCAGCCAGCACACGCACCCGCAACCACAACCGCAATCAACATCAAGCTTCCTTTGCACCTAGGTGCACAACCGGAAGAATGACCCAACGTATCCGTAAGCATCAAATCGCCGATCTCCATCACTGCTGAAGACTAACATGGCGCTTTCCAGCATCCAACCCACTGAGAAGCACACCACGCTCGCGGACCGAGAAGATCCTCGACATCGTCCTTATCATCGCATGCATCGCTCTGGTCATTTGCGTCACTCTCCTGATCATCAAAGATTTCGCTTGCTCTCACTCGAATAACTTCTCCTCTCCTACCAGCGGCAAGACTTTCAACAACGACCAGTCCTCCACCAATGACAAGACCTTTGCCAACGACGAATTCTTCAACAACCAATTCTTCAACAACGACTTCTTCAACAACCAATTCTTCACCAACCACAAACCCTTCACCGCCTACGAGAATACCTTCACCTTCAATGGCAAGACCTGCACTTGCAGCGGCTCTGATCCCAAGAATTCTCGCATCAAAGGCAAAGGCTGTGAGCAGATCTGCTCTCCCGAGAACATGAGACTCTTCGGGGAGCTGAGTCGCATGGGGATGGAAATGGGACGCATGGGAAAGAAGATGGGCCGTATGGCAAAGAAATCGGCCGCAGTGGAAGAAAGACGCATTGATTCTTCGGAGAGGGAAGAGAGAAGAAGGGTCAATTCGAGAAGCACCTGGAAGGAGTTGAGGGGAAGATGCGTGAGGCCTTCGCGGGTCGGAGAGACTTGGGGTGATCTCGCCAGTTGATTTTGATTGCATTTCTGCCTTTTACCGCCAGCGGGTCGGTCGCAGTAGGCTGCTGAAGGAAGCAATGAGGGCCAACCAAAAGCAGCACGCAACACGGAATGCACCGAACTGCTTCTTGGACCGCGCTTTCCGCTTCGATGCCATGAAGCGGCCAAATCAGACAGCACCCCGATGAGGAGGCATCAAGAGAGTGACCAGACACGACAAACTGGGTGAGGCCAGATGCCACGACAGACCAGCGAGCACGTAGCCTCCGATGCAGCGACGCTCTGAGCTCAAGTGCAAATAGCAAAGACCAATACGTAATTTCTCAAACCCTGCCTTCCCATCCCAAACGCATCTGAAGTGAAGTACAATAAGCCCGTCTTCCAAACATTGTGGCTGCCTAGCGAGCCGCTCAGCCCTGTGGAAAGTATGTTTGCTGTAAGCACACGCAAAAATTTTACTCCTTCACGTCGGGACTCATAACGTCTCGGTAGTCCACAACGTATAGTACGCAAGAAGCGTTTGCAGACAGCCTGTGCAACTTCCAGGGCAATGTGTTCGCTTCAGCAGAGCTCGTGGCTGAACGCTATAATCTTGCAATCAGTTTGATGTCAGTCCTCAGATGTGACATCCACTTCCGAGCTGGAATGAAGTGAAGTGAAGTGAAGCGCAAACCTGCACTGCCAATGCAGCCTTAGCCGCCCCTTAATCTGCCTGCTCATGTCTGCCTAAAGCAACTGCTCACTCTCTGATGCAACTCAAGTGTCTGGATCTCTTTGCGTTCTACTTCTTCCAGCTTCGACAAGCTCAGCGAACACACGAACAACACCACCTCCGACAAGCTTTCTTCACACTGAATTGGAACAAGTCGAGAATACTCGATACTGCGGTACGCGTCAAAGAGCTGATATTCGAAAGAGCTCGACTGACCACACATTCGCAGTGAGCAGCCACTTCATCACCCTCCATGCACTTCTCCAACTCCAAGACCTACCTCATGGCCCTCGCCATCACCACCATCTACGGCGGATCTCGCGCCGACCCAACAACTGAAGAAGCTTGCATCGTGGCCTGCGAGTCCAGCCCGGATCCCTTCAATCTCGATCTCTCGCAAATCTCTGCCTCGAGCACGCCGGCTGAAGATGACCATTACAACCACTTCCTCGCAGAGCATCGGGACCTCTTCCTCGAAGTTTGTAAGCTACAATGCAAGCAAGCAGAGGCGATGGAGACCCTCAAAGACGTCCTCAAAGCAGCATCACCCGACCAAATTCAGGAAATGCGACATCGACGCCAGCAATTCAAAGTGCCAGCACTGCTCCGATGGGCAGCATACGTTTTCCCATACCTGACAAGCGTCATCGAAGCCATGGAGAGTATGCATGAAAACCTCGACGAATTCTGGCTGGAGTTGGAGAAGGATATGGCTCAAGAAGAAGAAGAAGAAGAAGAAGAAGAAGAAGAATCGTCGGCCTGAGCAGGAATGAGAAAAGTCTGGCGTGTTTTCACCGCATGACCCAGGTCTGGCCCGAGCGTATTGCTCAGCCCTCGTCAACAGATTCCACGGCAGCAGTACGGAGCATTGGAATATGGAGGAGACTTTGGATTCTTGGATCGCATGCTCACTTGGAAGGCCCTTGAGCGTCGAGCTACCCATGAGCACCATGAGGCGAAGGGAGGGAAGCAGCAGGATTTGATGTCGCCGAATGTGCGTGGGGACAAACGTCGCACACAAGGATTTCGGGACGAGCGATGGAGATTGGCTGCCTGGCGCAGGTAGTCAGCTATGCATCGCATTACGCTTCAACAATATCACTGCCTTCCTGACTTCTCTTGCATCCTTTCTGCAGCACATTGGGTGCTTTCAGCACGCGCGGAAATGCGTGACACCGAGTCGGAGAAGTATCCGCAGACATTTCGCAAGTCCCAATGTGAAGCCTTGTCGGAGCAAAGACCGCCTCTTCAATGTCTTCATGCCAACAGCTCTTGCATGCTCAGTGTTACGTTTTCTGGGAGGATCTCTATCGATCGCATCCGATCTGCGCCGGATCGCGTTTGACAGCTCAAGCTTCCCGCTCTTCGTGATGCCTGTGACTTCGCCTTCATGTCCATGAACGATACAAGCAGCATCAACACTTCATCAAAGTGAAAAGTCTGGCGACAGACCGAGTATGTGCCGCTGTCATTGGGCATCAAATCCTCCTTTTTGGTAGCAAGTGACGAATCTGGAGATATGTAACTGCTGAAAGTTTAGCATCTGCTTCATCGTCACAGGGATGCTGATCGCCGAACATTCATCCTTGCGACATCATTGAAGAAGGCCGAGGTTCAAGACGGGGCGAGCACATCATCGAATGGCTGTCCCAAATCGCGGTCAGGGCCCACGGGGGATTCCTTCCAGACGTCGGCGTTCGCAATATTTCTCCCATGGACGGTTTTTAATGTCGCACTCATTTGGAAAGAGCAATAGACATGACCCGGTGACCGGGTAGAACAGAACGTACCTGCATTAGTGTCCTTCGTTGCGCAATGCGATCTGCGCGACACAGTGGGGATGTCGTTTGCCAGCCTCATCCGCCATGGCAGGTTTGTGTGTGAGTGCACTTGATGGCCCCGCCCAGCTGGTAAGACGTTACACCCGTTGATTTGTCTCGGTGTTACCGAAGTGGATGGCTCTTCGCAGGTAGATCAACCACAGCTACTCCAGGCGGAAGTGACGGGCAGGCTTGGCCATGCGTATGCTGTCATGAGTTTTGAAGATTGTTTCAATGTCATGTTTCCCGCGATATGTGGCGATTGGAGAATGATGGCTATGTTTGAAGCAAGGCATGCGTTGTAGATGGCCCAATCCAGGTGATGCGTCTGCATTTGAATATCTCAGACCTGCCAATATATTGCCATGCTTGTAGCGGTCAGTGGGAGCTGTAAATGAGGAAGTCAGGTTGAGAAATGTGACAAGCCAGCAATCAGTGGTGAGGAAATGACGGCAGGACGAATCTCAGCAAGTGATGCCATCGCCGAGGATCTCCACGGCCAACCCACATCGGCCCTGCGCATAGGACGCATAAGCGTTGTTTGGGTTACTTCTGCAAAGCGCCATACCCGCGAACAGGAAGATCTCTGGCGCTTGTCTAATCTTTGGATGCGTCAAAGATGGGCTTTCCTCTTTGCGCCACGATTGCAGGTGATCGCTGCGTCTGTCAATGCGCCATCCAGGAGCTGGGCGTTGTGGACGCCGAACTCCAATTTGCACCCCGAGGCTTTGCATGGCGCCTGAGTATGACAGGTCGGCGGTTGAGGGCGTGGCTCGCGAAGATTACGCAAAGTCTAGGTGTGGCTGCATTTTGAGATGCCCGTTTTGAACCGGGTAGCAGGAACGCAGCCGGGTACCGGGCAATCGCAACATGTCAAGCAGCGTGCGCGCGTATGTAGTTCCCACGCAGTGGAAGTGACTGCACTGCATACGCGTGAAGCAGGCCGGCCTGGGAACGGTGGGGCTCGCGCATTCCTTGGCCACGAGCAGCAGGAAAATGTGCGTCACACATCGCGCCGGGTGGTGGATGGTCGGCGTGTCCTAGCGCGTCGGCAGCTCCTGGAGACACTGCTGGCCATGACCGGTGGGGAGGTGTGGTGAGGAGGATTGTGATGGATCAGATATCAGATCGTGGGCGCGGACGGCATGCGTAGGCGATGGCACGACATGGTGGAGGTGGAGCGAAGTCAAGACACGGCGAGGTTAAGCGCACGCTAGGCCCAGCAGACTTTGGATTAGCCGCGAGGTCGCATTGGCTTCGCAACAGCTGACACGCTGCTGAGCCAGTCGGCACTTTGTCCGTGGGAGTGATGCACCACGCAGGCGTGCGCTGCCGACGTCTCTTCATCACACGCAGCGCATTTCTCCCCGCCGGCGACTCGACCTGCCTGTGCAGCAGCGCGCGCGTCGGCTCTGCAACGACAGGCCCTATTTGGCGGCGTCGGTGGCGCCTGCAACGGCTCCTGCAAGGAGCTCCTTGCGGCAGGCCGCCCATGCTCGACCTCTTCTTTCGACATCCTGCCGCGGCGCTGGCCTCGTGGACCGCAGTGGAGATGGGCGCGCTGGGCGGCGGACAGGTCGACGCGAGGGCACCACCGCCGCCTGGTCCGCGGCGTTGGGCGGGATGCAAGCAGAGTCAGTCGGCGGCATCGCCATCGCCACAGCGCTGGTGGTCGAGCAGGCTTCCGAGATCCGCTGAGTCGCTTCATCTGGGAGCTAAACCTTAACTCTGATCATGGCGGTGTTGCACTCCAGAGCCCGGGAGCTGGGAGCGCCAGCCGATTCGCAAAGTCTTGGATCGTCGCTGACTACGCCCTTCTCGAAGAGCTCTGCTCTGGCACTTCACGCCCGCCCGCCCACCACCGCTCAAAGCAGTCTGGCCCTCTGCCCTACCCGCAGGGATCTCGCACAAAAGCACTGCAACCCACAGCCGCGGCGACGGGGAGGGATTGAGCCACGTCCGCCTTTAGTCTCTTGACCTTTTTCGATCTGCTTGCTGCTTTTGGCACGCAATGACCACGGTCTTGCAGCGGGCCAGCATAAGGGCCAGCACGTCGCACGAGTGCAGCCCTCCATGTTATCACCAGATCTTGCCTCTTTACCAATTCATCCCTCACTGTCTGTATTCGACGTCGCTGGTGTGCGCCAGAGCTGTCACTGGCTTCGCCCAGGGTTTGACCACTGGGTAGCATAAAGGACGACCAGCGATCTAGCGTAGAGACAGCAGAAGCAACCTCGTCAAGTCGTTGCATCGGTCCTTCTCGATACCTGCTATATAAACCCGGCGGTCGCCTCTGCGTTTCAAGTTCTCCATTATCCAACTCTCCGGGTCAGCTCAGGAACAAGAGGCCTCACCACTCTCCCCATACCAGCCATTGGCCGAAGCTACCTGCATACAACCACCTCAACGAGACGCATCTATCGATCTGCCTGACTCAGCATACCGGATACCAGGTTCACCAAAGTCAATTCATCTCAGCATCAGGAGTCGGTGTGCCAGCATTCATTTTTTTCAAAAGACCTCCACACAAGCTTCAAAGGTAGGTGTTGACTTCCCACTGACGAAGAAAACTATCAACTGACCCGAGTCCAGATGGCCAAGCCAGGAAAGTGCGAACACACATTCAAGATGATCAAGTCAGACACCACATTGATACTCTGGAACTGCAACATGTGCCACTCTGGCCCTCACTGGTTCATCTTCGAGTGTGCAAAGTGCAAGCTGAAGACTTGCCGACCTTGCACTACAAAAGCTTCATGATGCGACTGAATAGAATCATCAGGTGAGCAGACTCCGCACGAATTCTCAGGACAAGCGCTGACCCGTCTCAAGAGCTACATCACACCACTCACACCAGTCATATTCGACTTTCATTTTACGAGGAATATTGTTGCAGCGTTATGTTGTTACCCTAGCGTGGAGTCTCGGATGGAAGTCGTGGGTCAGGTCAGGTCAGGTCGGTTGAGGTTAGGCGTAAAGGTAACAGAACCAGAATGGGACTGGCAAAGGGCGGGACAGAGTTGAATCTTTTTTGCAACGCGAGCGAAGGAAAGCAAGAACGAAAGATGATATGTCCGCGAGGACCGACAACAGAAGATCTCGTTGAAAGAGGTCGTAATCTAATGATTTGTCTGTATCACAATGTCTAACTCTTTGGTAGAGAAACATCAGAACAGCGATATCAAACATGGAATTACGTACTTGCGAGAAGATGGCAGATGTCACAGCAGGCACAGGAAAAATGGAAAGGCACTAGTGACAACCCGAATGATCGCTTTCCAGGAACCGGGATCAAGCTGACGCATCACACAGCGACAGCCGACGCTAGAGATGGCTGTGCGTGTCGTCAGCACATTCCAGCATCAACGGATGTTCGTCAAATAGGCTGCCTAGCCGGTCCGTTCAAGCTGTTCTCCCAACGAGACAAACGATTACCGGGAAACAAGGTATGTGAACGAGCGGTGTAGCGACATGCTCGCAGCTAGGATCGGATGCATAGTCGAGACGTGGTGCAAGCACATAGACAATCACAACATTGCCAGACTCAAAGCGAAAATCTCAGAGGAGGGGTCAAAGCAGCAGATGCCAATTGAGCTGGATTCAGCTACATGAAATCACACTTCTTCTGACAAAGGAAAGGAAGGTTATTGCTCATGTCATTCTTCATCACTTCATCTCCTTCGTGTCGTCGTCTCCATCATTGATTTCTTCGTCATCACGGTCTTTGCTCTCAATCTGAAGTCACA
>JAASLG010001431.1:0-17836 GCA_013365235.1 Cercospora sesami
TCGCGCTTGAGGGATAGCAATGATGATGCCAAACGACTCCAGCATACTCCGAACAGTTCCACACTGCACCAAGAAGAGACGAAGCACGAGAGCCACGATGTCGCTCATGGACCCGCCGTCGCCATTCCGCTTCCCGCCCCGAGAATCACTACAGAACTTGTCACCAGAGCGCGTCCACAACAGGTCGCGACCTTCAAGCATCATGTCGTCGAAGACTGCAAATGGTGATTTCGAGTCACAGTCTGAGCAGCCTTCACCGCGTTCCTCGCCGTCACGTAAGGCGGCGAATCTGTTCTCGGACTACGACCCACGACGGAATAGTCCAGTCAAAGAGACCGGCTTCGCGCTGCCCGGCAGCCCTTCCCTTCCAGATGTTCATGCATTTCAGCGCACGCACGTGAGGACGAACAGCGACGTCCAAGGCTTAGTTAAGAGGTTCGAGCATCTGGACGTACGCGATCGCGAGGCAGAAATCGCAGAGAGGAGAAAGAGGCATGAAGCCGAGCTACGCAGAGCACAGGTCGCACGCGAAGAGGCCGAGGACGATGCCAAGAGACTACGAGAGCAAGTACGACGGCTCAAGAAGGAAGGCGAGGAGGGCAAAGATCGAGAGAGACGAGTCGCAAAGAGACTGGACGTGGTGATGGTAAGTGGTCTATGGCAGACTGTGGGTCATAGCTGACACACGACCAGGACGAGTTCACGACTTTCAAAGAGACGCAGACATCACAGGTCTCTGTGTACGAGAAGGAGGTCCGAAAGGCGCGAAAGGAAGCATTCAAATCCTCCTCGGCCGTACTGAAACTTCAAGAAGAATTGAAATCGACACGAAACACCCTTCGAACGACACAATCAAATCTCGACATGGAGCGACGGAAGGTGCAGCAGAAGGAGCAGCAGACTTTTGATGCGCAGTATCAGCTGGTGGCACTGCAAGAAGAACTCGATAAACTGCGAACACATGTCAAGACAATCGAACAGGAGAAGGATGCGCTCAAGACAAGTCTGAAAGAGGAAGAGGTTGCACGAATAGCAGCTGAGGGAATGATTGCCCTGCCGATCGGAACACAAGGCGACGACGACCTCATGAGTCCAGAAGTGGTTCGAAGGCGATCACCGCATAAGCGACAACCGTCGCCGCTGTCTGACGACAAGGAGAATGCTGGTGTCGTAACGAAGAAGATGGTGGACCTGAAACAGTCGGCAGAAGAGTTGAGGCGGGAAAAGATGAGACGAGAGCAGGCCGAAGAGCTTGTGGACTTCCTACGCATGGAATGCCGCTTCAAATGCTGCGGCTGCAGGTCGAGGAGGGACAGCGTACACAGCGACACTTTCACATCGAGCCCTTTTGCCGAAGCACTGGAAACTATTCGAAGCGAAATGCGGTCAGTCCTGACACCACCTGCGAGCGAGAGTGGAGACGCAGGCATCGTCGACAGTGCTGTATCCATTGATCCGAATCCTGAGCATCTTGACCCGGAGGACAAGGCCCAAGACGAAGATGTTGAGATGGTCCAACCGGAGGATGAAGCACTGGCGCACGAGTTTGAACGCAGCGTGACGATGACAGGAGACAAAGTCACGAGTGATCCAGTTGCATCAAGAAATGCAGACGAGGCGGTTTTTGAAGATGAGGAACCCATTGCACAACGCCCAAGTCCTATCGCGCCACCTTCACGTCACTCTCGAGCTACTACCCCGACCACCTCAAACTCCCACTCCACAATCAAAGTACCTCTCGCCCCTTCCAGCCCTCAGACTCCCGGGCTAATTGCGACTCCAGCGCGACCTCATGGCTCAGTCCGCACAATAACGACCACGACCACGATACCGATGCAATTCACGCCTGCAAAGCCAGCTGCTACACACATGATCGATGCGGAGACTATCCCGGTCACGGTGATGTCGCCCCAGCGCGATCGATCCGGCTCAGCTCCCGCCTTCGACCGAGAAGCTGCTCTGGCCATGATAGCATACAGGCGAGGCCGCGCCAAGAGCATTGCGGATGGCCAGGCGACTCCTAGAAAGCTCGAGGGTGCGGTCAACCTCAAGGAGAGGAGAGATGTTTCGGCGCCGGTTCTGGGACAGCAGAAGATTTCGAGTGCCAAACGCAGTCTGTCTAGGAACTACAGTGGCAAAGTTGGCAGCGCGAGCAGGACTCGCTGAAGATGTCAGACAGGCATTGGGTGTTGGATAAGTTTCTTCTGGCATCGTACAGAGCCTTGGATCAGTTTGGGGGTCTCGGCATGCTAGCGTTCTAGGGACACGGGACTTTGCTTTGAAGCGTCGGCGCTCCGGCTGATTGTGGGAATTTTGCATAGTTTGCTTATTTCGTAATCGACAAATGTTCAGAAGTCTGAGAATGATCTTATCACAGCTCTCATGTTCTCTTTTCGATGAGCCATCTGCATGTTTGGGGTGATGATCACAACCGACTTTGCCTTACCCTTGGGCCCCGACACAGTCGATCCTCTTCATCAAAGTCATCTTTTCCAGCAACAGTGAACAGAGCTTGGCCGGCCTTCCAATCTCGCCCATATTCTCGAATGATCTTCTGCGCCTTCGAGCCAATCAGCCATTCGGCGAACTGCACAGCGGCATCATACCTTGATGTTTCTTCGGCAGATACGCCCGTACTCTGGCTACGCACAAGCACCGAGCATGAATTCAGCAGCTCCTTTCCTCCTTCGATGTGAGCTGCCAACCTCGGAATGACACCGTCCTGCCGCGCTGTCAAGAATGTAGCACGGTCCGTTAGGAGAAATGCCTGCTCCTTCTCCGCCTTGACGAGAGTCTCGTAGGGTGTCAAAGGATCGATTCGGAGCCAATTCTGCTCGGCACGCGATGTATCAACTTCAGCTGCAAGCCAAAGTCGGGTCTCTTTTGCAAACGTCGCTGATCCGTCGCCGCGACTGTGGAATAGCAAGTCCCGAGGGTGTGTCGGTTTAGTGTGGTCGCCAGTATTGCTTAAAGCAATCTCCTTGAGCGCATCCCCGATCGTCCTAGCTTCCAGTCGTATACTCGTCGGGCCAACAAGCATAAAATGATCATTGAAAGCCCTTCCCACTCGTCTCGTCCAGCCCTCTTGGATGGCGATATCCTCGTTCTCTGGCTCGTACGTCAAAGCAACCTGTACCACGTCCGCCAGCAAAGCGATTTGGGTATGTCGTGAGTGATTTGATACCCAGCCAATACGGAACTTCCCTCCATATTCTGATACGAACGCTTCGGACAGTACTTTCAGGACACCTGTATATCCAGCACCGCCGTTTCCAATTCGGAAACGTATTGGGTGGCGAGGGTCACCATATACTTCGTGGTCGACCAAACTGATCCGCTCAGAGCCTGCTGGACCATCGCCTACCCGTAGGAGTGCAGAGTCGTTGAATCGGGAGACCCACGGGTCTGATATGGCAATGTGCTTGCTTGGAGGCGGCGCTGAAGTGGCACTTCCTGCTATGGCCATCTTTAGACTGCGGCCTATTTTGGTCGTCTGAAGGTATACAACAGGATCAAAATATCGAGAGGGCAAATATCATGATGTCTCTTCACTCATGCGGAGCATGATCGGGTAATGTTCTACATATTCTTACACACTTGAAGTGGCTTTGGCGAGGAGGTGAAGTACAACTTGCACGTCTCAAAGGCCGACAAACGCCGTCGTCAGAATATCGGCGAGATCGCCAAACTCGTGCCGGGCTGCTCTACGACTGAATTCCCATTATGACACCTCCATCGCGTCTCCATTGCTGTGCCCATTTGTGCTGGCACCCAAAGTCACGCCCCCATCCTCACCGATCAGTCGCTTCTCGAACTCAGTCACGAACTTCACACTTCGGGTGGGGTCATAGAAGAGTTGGTAGGAGCGTGATACATCGTTGAGCTCGACCTCTCTGGCTTTGCGCTTTTGTGAGAGCAGATGTGAAGTTGTGATGAGATTGCTCGCGTAACGAAGTCCGGTCTCCAGCCCGATCTTGGTGAGTAATGCCATTGCGTCTGCCGATATGTCGATGTCCTCCTCCTGTGCGCGGAGCTGCAGGATATCGCGAATCTCATCGTTTTGGTATTGTTGTGTTGAGATGATGGCAACACGGTCCAGGAAGTCCAATGGCAAGCCGTGAGGACTTCGATAATTGGTACCCCGAATCGTTGTGGATCCGCGATTTGAAGCCATGATCACAATCGGTGCCAATTCGTCCTCGAGCGCGCGGTTAATGAAGCTGAAGCACTCGATATCTAGCATGTGCACTTCGTCGATGAACAACACTCCGGGAACGATCTCGGCCTTGCCTTCTTCCTTCCACTCTGCGACTTTTGTGTTGATCTGCTCCCGCACCTCCGATCTGATCTCACCAGTGTCGCCAGAAAACAAGGCCAGGAATCCTTGTGTCCGGCTGTTGATCACGTCTATCTCGTGTAGCGAGACAGTGTGAACAGTCTCTCGTCGCACCTGCAACTCGCCATCCGGACATTGTATGAACTTGGCATCTGAGCCCACTGCATCATAATCTCGGCTTCTGGTGTAGCTGCGTCCCAGCTTTGTGATCCGCCCACTTGCCTTGTCGATGCTGATGATGTCGCCAGCCATGACCTTCTCCTTCGTCATGCTATCGATCATACGGGTCCCCATGTCGTATAGAGTTTCCATGTCCGTTGTTTTGAGAGTGAGCTTACCGCTCTTGTTGTTGCCCGTGACTGATCGATCAATCTGGATCTCCACCACCTCGCCCTCGATTACCTCGCTCTCTTCTCGTATCCGCACCGCGATCGATTTGCGGAATGCCTGCTCCAGCGCCTCGGTCTTGCTCATTTCCATGCTGAAGATTTCTGACGATGCCAGCGCTGTGAATGGCACGTCTTCGCCAAGCTCCTTGCTCAAGCCGATCGCTATGGCTGTCTTGCCCGTACTAGGAGGCCCGGAGATGAGGACTGCTCGACCCGCAATCTTGCCCTCCTTGACCATTTGCAGAATCACGCCAGCGGCCTTGCGAGCCTGTTGCTGACCCACCAGCCCGCCAGCAGACGGCTTGGGGGTCAGCGTGTCCGGCGTCAATCCGAGGCCTCGTATGTGGGAATGTGCCGCGATGAGATTTAGTCCCTGTCGCTCTTTCGAGTCGGAGACGGTCGTGATGGGAGCAGCCATGGTGGCAGGGCTTGCGCTCGTTGCGCTTTCGGGTCGACTGGGCTCGTCAGTCGTATGCTGAAAATGGGTGCTTGAAGATGAGGGTGTTCGAGTGAAAGCACGGGATGCGAGCTGTACGCAGAGGCAGGACGAAGAAAGTTGGGTTGGCGATGGAGCTCGTAGCGCAACGAGCTTGAATCGCGAAGAAACGCGTCACGCTTCACGTTTTATAAAGTCCTGGGACTGCTGCTTCCTCCACGCCCAGCATACTGTACCAGCCTCATTGACCGGCGGACACCATCAACCAACCACGCCATCACCAACTGTCCGAGGCATCAAAAGCTGGCATCCATAAGCAGGCCTCAATGATCGGAACCCACAGGGGGCGCTGCTGATCATGGTCCAAGGGCCGTCCTTCGCGGCCATTGCTACGCTCGGCGATCTCTCCGTCCCCATCCAAGAGCGCGTGCGAGTCGCCAGGCATCTGAAGAATCTCATCATCGGCCATGACCAACGTAAAGCGCTGGCCGTGCGACACGGTATTGTGCAGCATCTGGCAGACATCATCGCTTCTGGCTCCAAGGGCAAGCGCCGCCTTGAGCTGAATGGTGTTTCCCTCAGTGCTCATGCCGACCACGCTACTGCGGAAGAAGCACTCAGACTGCAAGCCATCCTTATCATCGGTAGCCTAGCATCAGGAGGTCAAGCTCAGCCTCTGTGTGCGGCAGACATTCCCAAACTCCTGGTCGAGACGTTGCCCGGAGAACATGCCTCTCGTCTGTCAATCGCAACGCTGCAGGCCTTGCAGGCCCTTGCCTCATTCTGGTCGACCACAGACGAAAATCTAGACTATGACTTCTGGTCGGCATTATTCAATGATGATAGCCTGCACGTGTTCAAGTCTATCTTGACGCAGAGCGTCAAAGGCTCGGCCGCCCAGCAACAAATTACCTTGGTCGCCGAGCTCATAGCTGCGTTGCCTGAAGAAAGCTGCTCCGGGGCCAAGGCCTTGCTCACCAACTGCGGACTTCTAGACACACTTGCAGCGCTGCTTGTGTCACACGCTGTCCAAAATAAGATCGTCTGGTATCGCGGGGACCGCTCTCGCCTCGCATACGCACCTCCGGGGGAATGGCTGCCCAGTGTTCTTGCAGCTGTCGCGGCAATTATTCATGGCTCCAGCTACCGAGCACATCGATTCATACTCGCGTCCACCATCCGAGACCTCTTTTCACAAGCTGAGACCGATAGCACAGAGCAGCGAACTATGCTAAGTCCCAGGCATGGTTTCGTGAGCTTCTATGAGAGCAAGCTACCTCCTCTGCACGTTCCCGCTTTCAAGAGCGTATCGCATGGCTCAGCTTCTGGTGCATTCCCGGCTTTGAGGGCGTTGCAAAACTCTAAACACGGCAATGGCAACGCCGAAGCTTCGGTTCTGGTCAGCGACATAGATCACTCAAATGCAGTCTGTGGGTGGCTCCTGGTGCTCACTCGTTCTCTGCGCGGCTACAACCGTCTTCGTGCTTTAAGACTCCTCGCGCTGGTATCTAATGCCATCGAGGCGGAACCTGCTGGCATGTCGACGAAAGCAGAATATGCTCAGAAAACTCGCGAGCGGCAACGGCAGCTTGCCCTACTGGCGGTACCGCTGGCTGTCCAACTTGTACAGGTAGCCAACGATACTAAGCCCAAGGATAAGATCAACGAGCAACAGGAGCTCAAGTTGATCAAGGAACAAGCATGCAGTGTCCTTTCGTTGCTGATTCGTGGTGTCAAAGATCTGCAGATCGCAGCCGTCGAGGCAGGTGCTATCAAGCATGTCTGCCCCATCCTGAAGAAGAGCTTCGACAACGTTGTTCCTGCGAAGCCAATGTGGTCTGCACGACCTGGCATGCAATTGGATGCGGACACACCAACAACGTGCCAACCTGGATCGTTGACCTTCCCACCCGAAGTTGGACACGCTATGCGCTGTCGCGAAAGCACTCTGAAGGCGTTAGAAGCCATCGCTGCCAAAGAAGACCTACACCGCAAGGCGATCATCGACTTTGGGGTCGTAAGCTGCATCATTGATTCACTCAAGCCATTGTCAGAGAACATCCCAGTCGAAGCTCATGGCAGGGCTCCAGTTACTCCCAAGGATGGCAACACGACTCGAGTTATCCTAGCCGCGTGTCGAGCGGCTCAATCCATGTCCAGGAGTGTCAGCGTTCTTAGGACGAGCCTGATTGACGGCGGTATCGCGAAGCCGCTTATTTCTCTGCTGAACCACGATTCGCTTGATGTTCAAATTGCTGCTACCGATGTATGCTGCAATTTGCTACCTGACTTTAGCCCAATGCGAGAAGACCTATCAGAGGGCAATGTCGTGCGCACATTAGCGGAGCATGCTCGAAGCAATTCCCCGGAGTTGCGACTTTCCAGTCTGTGGGCACTGAAGCACTTGGTGTACAACTGTCCTAAAGAGGTCAAACTCGCTGCGCTGGAGGAGCTCGGTACCGGATGGCTGGTCGGTATCATCCAAGGCGAACAGCGAGAGACCATAGGCGGCGGCGTTAGCGTTGGTCTTAGTACTCCCAACGCGGCTGGAGAGCAGGTGGATCTGCTCAATCCGTCCTCGATGGAATTGGATGAACCTACAAACGAGGATGACGAAGTCATGGACGAGGATGATGAAGACGGAGAGATGCTTTTTGATGAGGCGTCTAGTACACACTACCAAGCGTCACAAATGCGGTCTACACTCAACCCACCGGCCCCTGCTTTCAATCCTAAACGTTTCCTTTCGAGCATACGAGAGATGGAGCAAAGCGGAGAGTACGCATCGCGAAGAGATGAAGCCAAAATCCAGCAACAGGCCCTCGACTTCATCCGCAATTTCATCAACGGCGAAGACTGCATGGCTCTATCCGATCATCTGATGAACGCGATCGGCAGCGCTAAGGTTTACGAACTGCTCACCGCGAAACTGTCTCCCGTCACTCGCTCAGGTGGACGGCAAGTGTACAACACCACTGAGCTCGTGCTGAGCACGATTCACGTACTCATCCATCTGGCCAATGCATCGGCTAAACATCGACAATTGATCATCGCGCAGAAGCCACTGTTGCAGGCCATGTTGCCTCATTTCAATCACGTTGACCATCGCGTCCGAGTCATGAGCGTCTGGGCAGTGAATTCGCTCACGTATATTGAAGATGGTGATGACAGGCGCGATGCTCGCCAAAGGTCTCAGGAGTTGAAAGCGGTGGGCATCGAGCAGGCTGTGAGGGCACTGCAGGGGGATCACAACCTCGATGTGCGCGAGCGCGTAAAGACTGCTATCAGACAGTTTGAGACGCTATAGAGAAGCTCAATAGTGTAGTATTAGACCCGAACAACTTTTCTGCCCTCTGTGGCTTCGACTGCATCTTTTGTTGCGCAGTGCGCTTACAATAAGTCGTCTGTCTTCTTTGCAAACGAACAGTCTTTATCCGTCCCCACCACATGCTTCAGCAGTCAATATTCTTCGTAGGCATGGTGCCGTGCGTTACAGATCTGGCATCGAGCATTGTAGAACTCATCAAGGATGTAGCTGAACGGCGACTGTTCACATTTATTGCAAGAGGTTCTGCGAGCGAAGGCCTGGACTCTCTTGTCCAGGATCTCCTGAGCACCACGCGCGCGAGTTTCGGCTGTCGATTGCTGGGCTCGGGCCTGCTTGAGCTGGGAGTCACTGTCCTTCTGCTGCTGGCGAGCATTGTCACGTTCTGTCCGCAATTTGGTGATCTCCTTCTCATGGGCTTTTTGAGCATCTTCCAGTTCGCGCTGTTTCGCACTGAGCTGCTGGCGACCATTGTTGCGATCCGTACGGAGTCGCGCGACATCAGCGAGAGCCTTGTCTTTGGCTTGAACAGCTTCATCACGTGCAGTCTGAGCGTTCTTCAACTCGAGCTGTGTCTTGCCAATATCGGCCTGATGCACGCCGCGCTCTGTGACTGTCGTGTCCTGATATTCTTTGACAGCGCCGCAGATGAAGCGGGGCACGAAGTCGTCAAGGTCGTTGCGCTCAAAGAGAAGCTCGACGAACGTCTGGTCTTGTAGGAGCTGCTCTTTCTGCTGGAGAGCCATTTGGAGGACCTTTTTACGCAGCACATTGTGTTCAGTGGGCATAGTGTGCTTGGCAATGCGAGCAATGAGGTCCAGGAAGACTGGTCGGTCACCCTCCTTAAGAGGCTTCGCGGCGCTGACGAACTTGCTTGCCGCAAGGTCTCTCAATGCAGCGATGTCGTACAGGTCTCCAGCCGCGTGGACGTATACATGGGCAGCGAGCTGGTTCATGTCGCTTGCTTGCTCTTCTGCTGAAGCTTCGGCATCTGCAGCTTCTTGGCCTTCTCCTTTCGGCAGCACGTAGTCATCGGCGTAGATGAACTGCAGGACGCAGTCAATCGTCGCGGCATCGAAGATCCTGTGCTCGAAGACAGTTCTAGTCGCGGCCTGTCAAACCTTGTCAGTGAGCTGTCCCAATCGCGTGAAGCTACATACACACCGTGAAGCCGGTCTTGCACTCGGCCTCAAGAACTTTGGAGCGAGCGCAGGCAGCGGCACGATGTGCGAGGAACACTGCTTTTTCGCAGTGTATCTCAAGGTCCGCGTAGTCTCCGGAGAGGTAGGGGTTGCTGAAAACCTTGCCACGAGCCATGCTTGGCGAGTGGTGGGTTCGTGTTGGACTCGATGTTGATGTGCGACGAGTGGTGGTGAAGGCAGCTGAAGTTGTGATTAAGTTGTGGAGGAAACAAACTCCGCGAGCTGCAGTGGCGAAGTTCTGCGCCAACGGCCGCCTTCACTTCACTTGCATGAGTGCGACAGAAGCGCAGCAGTGGAGGAAGGAGATAGCTGATACCACTTCAGCTAGAACAACGGTTCACTTGATATGACCTGCAAAGCCCCAGATTGGAGGAACCCTTTCGGGTAGTGAGTACTGCGAAGCTTCGGACCTCGAGTGTGGGCACATTACGGCCGCTTTACTACTCACTTGGGTCCCGTTGTGAGCACGGGGAACAGTCGGCCAACAGTTTGGCGTCGCGACAAGGACGTTGCAAGCTTGCTGGCTGCTGAAAGTGAAGGTATCTTGCCTTCGTTCTTCCTGTAGGACTTGCACCTAAACCACAGCGCCGGAGTAGCATCGGCACTTGACATGTCACTGAGACACTTCTCTGACTGCTTTGTGCTGCGAATGCCGCGCTGATACTAGCAGACCACTTTGTCGGTGGTCGACACAGAAGTTGAAGTCATTTCCGGCGACTGGTGCGCATACGTAACCCTCTCTGAACTTCCAAAACATAGTTCTCGTGATCATCCGTGGTCTGACGCGAACCATTCGACAATTCTTGGTCTTCCAGATGCCCGGTCTGCTGTTGTAGACAGGCTTCAATGAGCTGGAAATTTTTCTGAGAAACAGCTTTCATCTTGTGTCGTCTCGAGATTGTGGGAAGATGCTGGCGATTCAGCGATGGCGAATGACTCTGACCGTGGAGTAGTGATGGTACACATAGCATCACTGATGAGGATTGACCTTGGCCTTGATGAAAGTGTGCGGTGTGAAAGCCATCCTACGATGATCTGATAGTTGCACGTGACACGTGGTTATTGCCCAGCGAACCGACAACCTAAACGCCAACATGCACATCTGCAGAAAATCTCCGTCGACAGAGCACCACCCCTTGCGGCATGGGACGAGGGGCTGTTTCAGAGTCGTCGATGAATCTTAACTCCAACCTGATATTGGGTGTTCGCGCTGAAGCTGATGAGTCTAGATGCACACGAGCGCACTCGACGAATGCTAGAGACCCTCTCCAGGTCGTCTGCCACTTGCGTAGGCGATCGACCTCTGACGTACGCGCCCCAACCACACGTCCTGTGCCGGGGCTCCACACAGAAGAGGCACACAGTCAAGAGGTGGAGAGCGGCACAGCCATTGACTTTCGCAATGACAGCCAAATGACCACCCATGCTAGTCTTTGACTGCGCGCGGACATACGATGGACTATTATAGCCCGTGAATATGACAATGGGCACAGGACGTGGTCGTCACCAAGCGTGTGGAAGCTCGAGTCCCGCGCTGAGGATTGCGCGCAAGAACTACTTTCCTGCACGAGAGGCGCCAATGCGACTCATGACCACGCATGCTCGATGGCCCTAGTCACCAAGAAGGCCGTGTGTATCTGGACCCCAGAAGCCATCAGGACGTCTGTGGTATGCAGCAGCTGTGCAGTCGAGAGCCTGGCGGGCAACCAGATGCAGGTACTGACTCAGCTGCCTTCGGGTAGCTCCGTTCTGCGAGCTTTTGACCTCATCCAGCGCTGACCATGAGTCGTTGCGCTGCAGCGAGCCTTTGGAATGACGATGATGATGCTCTCGTACATGCTCGCACAGCCTGCCCGAGTCAGCAACGCTGGCCCTAGGTGGCTGTTCCTGCGGACGGTCTTGGGCATCGATTGCGCTTTGGCAGCCATCGACTCGCGGTGGTGGGCACCACATGCACTGTACAGCGGAGTGCCCACGATGACGAATAGCATCGGCACGATGATCAAGACCTCGAGATCGCCAGTAGCTGAGTATAACACACTGATCCCGCAGCGTGAGATCATTTCTTTCTACAATCATACAAACAACACATCTTCATTTATTGAGCACTAATGCATGAATTTTGTGCATGAAGGCTCTAGCATTCAAGAATCAAGCAGTTCCGCTGAGCATGGGATTTTTCTCGGGTAAGAACTCCAATAACTCAGCTATCGCCCGCCTCAACGGACACGGATTAAGTGTCATCGAAGAGAAGCAAGAAACCAACCTCAAGTCAAGAACCAGCAACTCCAAGATGAGGCCCGCCAGTCGAAGTGCAAGTCGGTCTCGCCCTCCAGGTAACACTGGTTTGAATTCCAATGGAATCAGCTTTAACAATGATTCGTCAGATGACGGCATTGACGCCCGCCGAGACACGCAAGTGAAGGTTGTCTCTATCAACAATGGATCCGGTAATGGCCGGACCACGTCGTCATCTGACGAGTCTGCCAACTCTGGCTGGTCCAACAAGGGAGGCAGCAGCTCAGAGAGCGAATACAGCACCACTAGTACCGGCTCTTCGGCAAGGAACGAGACCAAGGGCAGCGGCATCAGCATGAGCAACAACAATTCTACCGCGAGCAGCAACAACAACAATAGCAACAACAACTCTTCGTCGCTGGGAATGACCACGGCGAATACCTCCTCGAACAACAATTCGTCGTCGAACAATTCATCGTCGACCAACAACTCATCGTCGCTGGGATCGTCGAACAATTCGTCTTCCTATGGGTCGAACAATGCTCAGTCGACAAGCACAGGATCGTCCTCGATGGGAAGCAGCAACACCTCTTCCATGGGGAACTCCAACAACAACTCTTCTTTTGGCTCATCCAATAACAACAACTCCTCGTCGAGCAACAACTCTACTGCCAACAACTCCTCGCTTGGAAGTTCGAGCAACAACAACACTTCGTCCTTCGGCAGTTCGGACAACACGTCCTCGAACAGCAACAATAATAACAACTCGAGCTACACATCGACCTCAAGCGGCTCGAGCGGCAATAATAACAACTCGTCAATGAACAGCTCATCGTTTGGTGGAAATAACAGCAACAGCAACACCTCTTCGAGTGGTAACAACAACAGCTCATCTTTCGGTGGCAATAGCAACAGCAACAACAACAACTCCTCAGGAAGCTCGAACGTCTCTTCGATGGGAAACAACTCCAACTCGAACAACTCGAACAACTCCTCGTCGCTTGGTGGAAACATGGGTGGCAACTCGAACTCGGGATACAACTCTGGCAATGAGGCCCAACGATCAAAATCTTACACTCGTGACTTCGGCACCGGTACAGACGACCTTCGCAAGCGTTCAGGCACACCTCAAGGTCAGAGGAGCAACACCTACAACGGAAAGGCTTCGAACAACAACAACAATAACAACAACAACTCTTCTTATGGAAACAACAATAATCACAACCGTAACCACAGCCGGGCCGGCAGCAACAATTCGCAGAACGCGTGGAGTGGTGACCCAAATCAATTCGGAGGACGTGAGAATGCACGAGACTCCGGTCACGATTGGAATCGCGATGAACAGAAGGCCTATGACGAAGGTGCACGCATCGCCGCCCGAGAAATGCAAAATATGGACATCAACGACAACAACTCCAACTTCAACAACAATAATAACAACAATAACCGCAGCGGAGGATACGGCGGTAACAACAACAATCGTGGCGGCGGCGGAGGTTATGGAAACAACAACAACAACTATGGTGGAGGATACAACAACAATAACAACAGCAATCGTGGTGGCTACGGTGGCGGCTATAACAACAACGATCGTGGGTATGGCGGTGGTGGAGGCGGCGGCTGGAACAACCGACGTGACAGTCCACCACAAAAGGAATCCCGCTTCAACACTGATCGTAAGATGGATGTCGCCTACGAAGCTGGCTACAAGGACGCCATGGAGAAGGTCAAGGCCGACATGATGCGACAGTTTGGTCGAGGCTACTAGATCACCTTGTCGTCGTCACACTCTCATGAGGAAAAGAAGGAACGCCTTGCTTGAGCATTTCTTGCGCGCGAGGCATTACGGGACCCAAGACTGCAAGTTGCGTATGAGATGGAATTTCCTCTCAGCCGAGAGGAAAGAAGTAAACGAATCTGCTTTGTTACTCGTGTATGTATATATACCCGCGAGGCACGAAACAAGACCTGTACATTAGTCTCCTTTGTAGATACTGTTTGACCGCGAGCGATGGGAGCTCAGGACAGGAGTTATTCGGGTCGTTTTAGTTGATCATGGAAAAAAAGTTGAAAAGTAATCCTCGCCTTTCCTGTCTCCATCAGCTCGCCACCTCTCTCTGATGTTTGTCAGTCTGACAATCCTAAAAGTCCTTATGGCCAACTAATCAACATCACATCGCACATCATAAGTTTGCTGGAGCTTTGGTAATAAGAGAGACCCATGAAACCTTTGGAGCAAAGTGTACGTGATAGCAGAAGGTGGGCAACGTAATTGTAGTTGTGCATCCCTTCTTAGGATCGATATCAAAGAACGCCAAAACATCATGCTACGCTACGTACGCTTCATTTTCACATCGCATCCTCATCATCATACTGTGTCCTTCTGTGCATTCATTACATCAAATTCAATCTGTCCATTGCTTGTACGAACATGACCAGCGTGGAAGCCTTGTTGAGACAAAGCTCAGTGCCGATCACCGAAGCATCCGCATCGGCCGATGTACTAAGCTCCCAATCTCGATCGTCCATCATAATTTCAAGCGTGACTTCTTTTTGAGCGGTTTCCGAAGAGGTATGTGCTGCTGGAGCGACTCCAGTCGGAGATGGTGCCGAGAAAGTGGAGGTCTCACTCTGGGAAACTTCATCCACTGTTGATATCGGAGTGGAGACTTCCTCTGTTGGCAACTGTGTAGGAGTGGATACCTCCTCTACTGGTAGCTCTGTGAAGGTCGGAGGTATTTCCGCAGAGATAGTCGTCTGGGTGGCTTCGAGTGTGCTTGCGACCGATCTGTCTGAATATCCTAGCGGGTCTGCTTGCACATGCTCGAAAGCCGGAGGAAGCACTGAAGCATCGAATCTAGGCGTCAAACAGGCGCGGAGAGCCACAGTCATAGCAATGACAGCCAGGCCGAAGACGAGCACATTTCGCTTGTCCTGAGCAAGTAGGAAGATGTAGTTTTTCAGCAGAAGTGAGAGCGGGATATCCTTGGGCTGATAAACTTGAGGCAAGTCGTCCAGGCGACTTGAGTCGGTTTGTGAAGTTGCAGATGAGGGCTCTTCGGTCAAAGGTGTATGTTGCACAGGAGCTCGTCGGTCAATCGATCGTTTCGCCAGCAGCTCCTGGCGCGTGCGGAATTCCTGCTCAGCTTCTGACACTCTTTTTGCCTCCTCTTGCTGTCTCGCGTCTTCTTCCGCAGCTTCTTCGAGCATTTTCTCATCCAGTCTCGTACGGGAATCTTCGTCAATGTACGGCAAGATCTCGACATCTACGCGCTCCATTTCCGTCCATGCAGCGGTCCAGGCTGAAGCCCTCATCAACCCATTGGCGGCGAACACTTTGATGGTCCATTTTCTGCCCCTAGCACTAATAGCAGCATTGATGGGCTTCAAGTGGTGGTGACATGTGTCACAGACATCGCTGTCCTCGAGTCCCTCCACACTGGAACCCACCCCAGAATCGGTGGAGGATACAGAACTCCTGCTTCGGAAATGTCCACACTTGGTGATGCGTTCTGGCTTGAGCTCCAGCGCCTCGAGTAGTCTCTCTTCCAGAAGCTCGTAGTCGCCACTCGGATGTGGGATCAAGATGCCTCGCTGGAGAATGGTATCCGTTACTTTCGATCTGAGCAAACGCAGGCTCTCCAGCGTGCTGGCTGGTAGGATGTCCTCCATGCTGCATCTACTCCACGACAAATTTATAGGCAGCAATGTGACGTGAAGCAGTACAAGTGGATAGTCCTTCTTCTCCGTTTTCAGATCTGCAACAGACCACTTGCTCCGTCCAGGACTGCCTTTGGCACTTGAACGACCGGATTTTGGAGTTCGCGCTCGTGGTGGAGAGAGTAGTGATCGTCTCAGGCTGCGTTCTGAGGGAGCGGGGGACGACATTTGCATCTTCTTGACTGACTCCGGTCGACGAAAGGAAGGTCGGATCATGGGTGGAGTGTAGGGGGTATGCATGGCGCCTCGTTCATAGTCGGTCTCGAAGGTCGACTCTGGTAATGAAGAAATGGAGGCAGAGGTGAAGGCGGATTCTCGTCGTTCATCGTCGGCATCTTCGATGTCGAGCTGCAGCGTCGTATCCCCGTCTTCGAAGTCATGTTGCTGGCGAGGCTGCTCGTGCTCTACGTCCTGGTGGCTGTAGCCGCTGTCGGCTCGCTGGAGGCCTTGCGGTTTGGCGATGTGGGGTGAGGAATGTGCTCGTGGGCTCGGAATGGCGGGCATGGCGGCGACGACATCTCTCTCATCGTCCTCCTCCTCCACAACGGCCACCGGCTGCGCTTTGGACAGGCGGGCCATGGGCAGCGTGCTCGTGGCCCTCACGAACAAGCACCGGTCGCATCCGCACGCGCTGGCGCTGGTCAACAGCTGCCGTTGGCGGGGTGACGCTGCCAGCGCCATCCGACCTCGATTCCGCGATGCAACAACGAACACGACAACGACGTCCAACGACTCGAAGGCTTGTCTTCTGGTCCGCACAGTGCATCTTTTTAGATTTCACCCTCTGCATTGCTTCCGCCACCAAAGACCCCTCATGGTGGAGCTCACCGCCCTCCTGCTTCCCAGCCACCTCGCCTGCCGGCGCCGCAACGTTGCAACAGCAGACATATACCTGCTGCCCGTTGCAGTCGAGCAGCATGGCGAACACATCCGCATACAATGACCCTGGCCCGAGATAGTAGTGTAACAGCGGCAGATTGTTTGCTACGATCCTGTGCGAGCGCTGCCTGCGAATTCGACTGGCACCAACATTCTCGATTCGATGCTCATCTGCTCGCGGGTGACACCTTTGACGCGGCTGGCCGAATCTCGTGCCCCAATACTGACCGCTATGCTATGCCACGATGCCATCATGGCTATCTTATTCTGTCTGCTAACTCAACAGCTCCGCCACCTCGGAGAACAACTCCTGTCGCCCTTTAGCACCTGCATCATTTGCACACAAGACAGCGAGACGAACAGCTATTACAATGTTTCCCATACCAGCATTTGGACCGATGTTACCTGCTCCTGGTCTCCTCGAGCGAGTCCAATTCCGTGGTCGTCACGCTTACGATAGCCACCGAGCCATGCTAGCGGTCCGACCACATAGCCTAGCTGACATCTTGCCCGCGGTGTACGAAGAGCGCGAGCGGCTACAGTACGATGCTGAAATGCTCATCGATCGCTTCGTATCAGAGTGCCCAGAGGTCTATCCTCGATGCCGATTCAATCCTCTGCGCGAGGAAGAGGTCCGAGAAGTCTACTACGTAACGCTTCGAGAACTGTCACGCTCCTCAATCGGATCCGTCGACTTCGACGTTACCAGCATCTGGCGACGCAGGCTCGAGCGCCTTATTGAAGTCGATAGGACAGATGTGCGAGTAGCGAATCGATTCTTTGTCCATCGCCGCAGCAATCACCTTTTCAGGGCGCTGGCCGAGCTGTCGTACGTTAATCAAAGTGCAAGAATCGGACATGTGCTGTACAGCTTCTTCGTCCGCCACGCTCCACAGATCGTGGCAGTTGAGACGTCAGCCACTATTGGACAATGGTGCAACGCCATTCTTCGAGCCACGATGACCGAGACTCAAAGAGCTGAGTGCTTCAGGCGCGTCTACGAGCTCAGACCCGACCTTCCACAAAGCCTCAGAAGGTATGGTCGTAGAGGCCAGCTCGTCGCGGAATGCATCGAAAGATTGTCGATTGGCATCAGTGCCGAGAGACGTGCCATTAGCCTTGACCGCCCACGCCTGGGCCTGAGATCAAGCTCTGCTGGTCTTCTCGGGGACGACTTATCCTTGAACGGTTTTGGGCCCCGCAGGTGCCAATTCAGAGGGGCCGGCTTGATGTCTGAAGGAGTGGTTGGTAATGACCTAGATGACCTGACTGATGATATGTACGGCTTGAGGTCAAGCGAGCATCGGATTC
>JAASLG010001432.1:0-13254 GCA_013365235.1 Cercospora sesami
GTCAAGACTTGCTTCTCATCCCCGCCGCCGGTTCTGATATCCCGAAGAGCTAGTAATCGTCCTCCATTGACGAAAGCTTGAAGTCTGAGCGGCGTGTCCTTGCCTACTCGAGGTAGGGGAAAGAGTAAAGAGGCGCCACCTGCAGCGTATACGTCTCCTCCCACGGCATCTGGGCCATCTCGAGGTCCGAGGCCAGAGAGTCTGAATCCCCGCACATCTGTGGGTCCACCCAGCTGAAAGCGGTCGTTGATCCTGCTCGGACTGGTTCCGTTCTGTCCGGACAGGGGCAGAGGAGCGAGAAAACCTCCGCGAAGGCCGGCCGTGAAAGAAATGCCACTGTCACCTTTCACGCCAGGTATGGGGATGGGCACTGCCGCTTGACTCTCCACTTCGTACTTCGCAAATGCAACATCACCAGCCAGTGGGCCTACGCCCGCAAGCTCTGATACTGCTTTGAAGAGCACACCTCTTGAAGGCAACATGGGCGCATCCCGCGAATCGTAGGTCAGAGTGTGCGACAAGCTGGACTTGAAGCTATCGCCCGCATCTCCACGGATGGTAGGTGAAGCCTTCTCTGCCAGGCTTGTGACTTGTCTCCAGAAACCACTGTAGCCAAATTCCTGATTCGTGAATGGTGATGTTCGCCACAAAAGCTTTGTCTGCCCTCCTCGTAGAACTTCCTCGTGTGATGCCCATGGTTTGATGGTACTAGATTTCAGCCCTCCGAACTCGAGCCGCAGGTCAGGATTTGACAGAATCGGAGTGTCGAATGTAGCGCTGTATGTCTCCCGCGTCCGCGTGCCCAGGCTAGCATGTCCGTTTAATCTCTCGCCTCCGCCGAATATGTTGCGCAGCACGGCGTTGACATAGGCGCTTCCTTCTGCTGTTCCGGCTTCGGTGCCGGTCTTGATAGTATATCGCCCTCTCTCTTTTGCTGTCACGAATACGGCGTAGTCGGTCGGTGTGGTGCTCGGGTCGGTCGGCTCAGCTTTGTCGATGTAGGTGGAGATCGGTGCTTGGAAAATGTCGAGGCGGTTGAGCTTGTCCACTGCGTGGGAGACTTCGGTGAGGGCTTCGCGGAGAGTGTAGTATGCTTCATCCTTGCGATTCTTGGTGAGAAGAGGGTCGAAGATGCGCTCGAGAAAGCCGTGGCGCGTGTGGGTCGCGTGCAGCACTTTGACCGAGGAGATGGTCACCGGCGCCGTGGAGTTGAGGGAGATCTGACCAGCACGACATCAGTCACGTTCAGTGTCACCGTGCGATGAGGATGTACTAACGAGCTCATGTTGGCGCTGCTCGGCCTTTTCGTAGGATGCATTGACGCGATCCTGGATCTCCTTCTCGCGCTGCTCTAGTACCTTGGGATCGACGGGTTTGCGAAGCTGTTGGAAGACCTGCTCATACGTCAGAAAGCAGTCCATCGGGTGATTTGTGGATTGCATACATCGTCTTCCAGCGGCGACGCGGCCATCGAGGTGAACGACAAAGTGGAAAAGATGTTTATACACGCCCAATGGTCATCTCGTCCGGCTCCCAGCTTCGAAGTCGAGCTCCGCAACAAGCTTTCGGTATCGTGTTGCTTAGCCTGCGGAAATACCCGTAGCTACCTTTCCCTTCCAGTCCACTCCGCTCTCTCCTGACAACATCATCGCCCTGCGGAGCGGCAGCGTCACGGAGCACCACCTAGACTGGCCACCGGAACGGAGGCCTCACCTCGTGGCCTGTAGCATACGCTGCGGCGAGTCACGAGACGATTGTTCACAGGCAGGAAGACTGACACGGGACTCACGCTGGCTGGTCATCACCGAACAGGGACAATCGCACATCAAACGGACACGAAAGACGCGAGAAGTACGCCCGTGATCGCAGTTAATTCTTTTGGTACACGTGTATGTACATTGCAACAAATACTAATATCTTGCATAAGATCACAGCCCATCATCGTCATCGCAATATACAAGAAGACCGAGCATTGCAGTTTTCATGTTCAGCACAAATCGCCACGCTTGGCCTTGTAGCCAGGATCTCCGCAGGCAGTGAGGCTGCCGACGCAAGTGCCGTTCTTGCAGGATCCTGAAGGAGTCGCCCATCCCCAGAGTGCAATTTGCTTGCCATTCGAGAAGACTTGCGTCACGTTGCCGGCCTGTATCTCGGAGTCAGCTGGAGTCTAACAGTCTGCATATTTCGAACTCACCAAAGTTCCGAGACAGACATTTGTCGCGGGATTGCAGTCGATGTGGAATGGCAGCGGAGCAGCACCAGCGAGGTCGGCAGATCCGTATCCATGTCCGTCTTTCATCCATGCTGAGATCGTTGCCTTTCCAGCTACGCATCGCGGTTAGTGAGGGACCATTTCCTGCTGTTGCCATTGACATACTAAAATTGCCGCCATCGGTGAGCATGTTTTCAATCTGTCCAGATACAGAAACGGTACACTTCTGGTACTTGGTATCGCATTTCGCTTCAACTGTAGGACAGGCAGCTGTCAATATGGTCCACGATCAGTTGGCTTTTGAATCAGGCTTACTCAGAGCTGGAACGCTGGCAAGGAGCCCACTGACGGTCCCACCAGCACCAGCAACTGGTGCCAGCACAGGATCAGCAAGACCGAGCACTGGACCTAGAGCTCCGGCAGGGTTGCTGCTGCCTGTTGTAGTCTTGGTCGCTGTCGTGGTTGCAGCCTTAGTGAGACCGCTCGATGTGCTGCCAATCGGAACAGCAGAGCCCGCGACGTGGGTGCCGGTCAGGCTGGAGACTGTTCCCAAGACGCCCCCGAGAAGAGGCAAGGCGAGACCCAGCGGGGAACCAGCAATGAGCAGCGCAATGTTGGCGTTGAGATACATGGTGCTACTCGTGAAGAAGCCCAGGAGTTACTGCGAATTGTGCTGAAGAAAGATAACGAGCGTGTTGATTCTGCACTGACAAGCATTCGTAGATGCAGATCAACTTCAAGTCTTATACAAGCGGGCATCCCATGCCGCGCTCTCGGTACCGTGGCTACGACTCTGCCCTGCTGGACACCAAGAAACAGGAGGCGATGTCAATTGTCATCACTCTCAGCCATCCGACCATAGTCGAACGCCTAGTATGGCTATTGTTGTAGCCGATGGTCAGAGCATGCGAGCAAGGAATTGGCATCGTGGTCCCCGACTCAGAAATGTCCGATGTCAAAGCCCTTGCTTATGGCAGGATTGCAGTCTAGATCTGGTTGTTCCTTGGATGACGACTGCTCTGTGCAGCCACGCGAGCGGCACGTTCTGTTGGGCGAATACGTGTCATGACATATCTTTCTCAGCGACGACCGTTTATGCCTTGGCGTTTGGAAAGCGTTTGAAGTATATTCGCTGACTCGACAGCTACCCGTTATGGCATTGGGTCCAGACGTGAACCAAGAGGCATGACTCGTTCTCAATTGATCCGATCTTCCCTGCCTTCTGGTGTCAAAAGAATACGCATAGTGGCTGCGAGCTGTCAAGCGTGCAAGTCGAACGTGTTTGGGTACGTGTACATTGACTACATACTATTACGGAACAATGCAGGTTCCATGGGTCAAGCTGGCATTATGCTACTGAGATCGATGGCTGGCTCATCGGCAACTAACCCATCAGATCCGTTATCACAGTTTCCAAATTGGTCTTCTACGGCCTCGTGGCCAAGCCGGTCATGGAAGCATGCCGATCGCTCAGTGGCGTACTGGCGCAGTGCAGACCAGTCATTGCACATATGCCACTGTCCGTCGCCGCTTGTATGATCTCCAAGAGTGTAAAGGGGCGTGGCGTCCGCGTGGCACATGATGAATTGCCGAAAAGCATCGAAGCAGTGTCTGGCATGCTGGACGGGCAGCGTCAACGGAAGTCCAGCCTGGCTCTCGAAAAAAAGCTTCCGGACAATTTTCAGACAGTGGAGTTGATGGTAACTTTCGAGCAGGTACAGGGCCTTGCCTTCGTCTCCGGGAACTGCCATTGACGGGCTCCAGTTGTTCTGCTCTGCATATTCGTGGTCGACAGCGATATAGCCGTGCGCTGTATTGATATCGTTCCAAGCTGATTCGCTTTCTGTGGCGTTCAGGGAGCTGTATCTGGTGTACCAGTGGAATTGGACTGGTCTTTGAGGCAGCGTGTGCACAGAAGCAATGTTATCATGCAATACTTGCTTTGCGGCCGAAGAAAGTGTCGTTGACGAACAAAGATTCTGAGTGTGATCGATTCGAAGCCATGTAATAGCCCAGCCAAGACCGAACACCAGATTCGAGAGAAGCAGTAACGACGTGAACAACCAGCTCAGAGTCTGTTTGCGATGCATTTTGTCGGGAAAATCATGTCCAAGCAGCGTCTCGTGCTCGATCGAAGGGCTCACTACCATCGCTGACTTGGGTTCTTAGTTGGTGATTAGGATGCTGGCCCAGTACGTTCCTGTCACGACGAAAGGCTTCAAATGGGCGAATGCAATCCACGACCGCAAGCCCGTGTCGGATGTAATCCCACGTGCGTGGTGTGGGAAAGGAGCCGATGTGGCGCAATGTCGAGTCATGAGTCTTCCGAATCTGCATAGTCAGCTTGCTGGCTATAGTGTGGACACCTATTACCGGGAGTTTCGAGAGTGGTCCAGATCTTATACGCTAGTATAACAGAAGGCGTTCACGATGCTGCAAGTGTCAAACCACGCCACAGAATGCTTCCGGATCGAACTAGAAGGAGTAGTTCCAGGGCTTCCACCGGCGTCGCCTGCAGGCGCATGAGCAAAAGCGACACGCCACAGCATTTAGATCGGACTGAAGTATGGTGCATTGCAAGATCAATCAGGCCGGCCGTTGACAAGAGGAGTCCAGATCAGGCCTACGTTGGGTTGAACAGTGTCTCCTGGAATTCATCTCTGACATAAAGCAAAGCTCTTCGCGTCTACTGTGGTGGGCCACGTCAGCTTCCAACTCGCAATCATGTACGCCATTACTGAAGCCAGCACGCTCATCCTTACATTGGTCTTGACCGTCTTGGCCACTCTTGCCCTAGGCCTTCGCTTGTCTCAAGGCAACACCGGAGACACTTTCAAGTACCGATGGCATATCGATGACTACCTATGTGTTGCAGCCATGGTGAGAGCACATTTGACGCGATGGTTTTCATGCAAGTCTGACACATGGTTTAGATGCTACTCTATGGCAGCTCTGCCATAATTTGCTGGGGAGCATCTGAAGGCGCCGTTGGTTCTCACTCAAGCCCCGAGGACGTCGAGAACTGGTACACGACAGCTGGACCTGCTTGGATCGTGCTGGCCAAGACATTCTGGGTCGTGTTCTTCCTGCAACCACTGCAACTTGGACTAATCCGACTTGCTATCTTGTTCCTCTACCGTCGCTTCTTCGGGTCATACAAGGCCTTCAATGTGGCCAACTGGACTCTGATTGCCATCGTCGCTGGCTGGACAGTAGCATTCTTCTTCGGTCTGCTGTTCGATTGCGGAACAAGTTTCAGTTCCAATTGGGGATCACTGGGCGAGATCGCCGAGAAGTGTCCCTTTGGCTTCCTGCCCACGGTCATTTACACCATTCTCGACGCCTGCCTGGACCTGTTTGTCCTGTTGCTGCCCATCCCATGGATCTTCCAGCTAAACCTATCCTTTTCAAACAAGATATCAATCACATGCTGCTTCATGCTGGGCTCTATCGCAACCGCGGCTGCATTCGTGCGAATGGCAGTCTTCATTCAGACAGGTATTCCCTCGGAAGCCATGAATCGTACAACGGTAATGGGCCTCCCGACTTATGACGTTTTGGGAATCGTATCCGCGGAAGTGTTCTGGACCATGATTGAATGTACAGTGGCTTTGATCGCTGTATGCCTACCGGCGATTCGAAAAGCGGTCGCTGGGAGCACGTTCGGAAGGGCATTGGGCTTAGCGACTTTGTCGAGAGTACTCCGAAGCATGGGCTCGTCAAAGGGTACGAGGAAGGATGAGTCTGCCGTATCCAACGACAACTACAGACCTTCGTCAGAGTGCGGGAAGATCGATTTCATCCATGTCGTCGAGGTGAGTTACGCGAAAGCCAAATATGCGTTCTGGTTGCTGATCTGTGACTACAGACCGAGAAGGCTGTTGTATGAGTGGCTCGTTGAATACCATGTCGTTCAATGAGAGGGATTGACTGCTCAAAGTCTACAGGCCGCATGGCTTGAGCAACTTCATTTATGGGTATACTTGGAATACAGTCATGTCGTTCTGTTCGCGGTCCAAGTCAGCGATAGTAACGCTCGTATACATTTATCATCAACGATGCTCCATAGAACTCTAGCGCGGTCCCATAGTCGTCCTGGCTGGAATTTTGTGTTCTTCGTTCGCTCTCCAGGCGCTCACTTGTCCTGTGCACCCTGCTCCACGAAGGACAGGCATCGTCATTTGGATCTCTTGCTCACCCTTTGGTGCCGACCTATTTCGACTCGCGTCGCGGATGAAACATTTTGTGCTCTTCCCTCGGCCATTCTCCGATGCTCTTTCTTTCCTTTGCTGACGTACGGGTCGCAATATCTCTTCGATCAACGATGGAGCCAATGTTGATGGATGGTCAACCATTCAGGAAGCATCTGCCAAGTAGATCGGACAGTCGTGGTGATGATATTCCATGAGCAGGTACTGTAGTGTATGGAGAGGAGGTATCTGTAGACGGGGAGCAGGCGCGCCGCGCATGAAAGCTGGAAAGTGCAGAACGCGGCCCATGCATGCATCCACACATCGGAGATACATACAACAAACTGCCGTGTCGATCATCCCATGGTATTCTCACGCTAACGAGATAATAGTCTGACTGTCTATTTGATGAGTCAAGATGGCGCACGACACAGAATGGCGTCCAGCGAGCAGAAGGAAAGCAGGAGAGTCGGGGTTCGAGAGAAGCGCGAATAGATGAGCCGTCTCTTCTCTTCTCTTCTCTGAACTTTTCTGGCTCTTAGCCTCTTACTACAGTGGTCCTTTGATCTACCTCCGATTCTGCGCAAGCATTGAGCCCCTAAGCATTGCTCACTCTGGCATCATCTTCAACGGCACCGGCCCACCACTGATTCTTGGAGCCGAAGCACTACATATGCAAAGTGCCTGCGCTTGCAACAAAGCTCCACTCTCACCCTCCTCACCAGGTGCTTTCCAAAATTGCACCTTGGAATTTTTTGTGCTACTCCAAGATTTTCGGACCGAATTTAGGCGACAAGAAAGGTGAAAATGCTCGAAGGGATGTGCCTCCACGGCTGGGCTTTTCGCTTAGCTTTCAAGACAGCACTTCTCGTGCATACCGCGCCGGAACTCAGTCCTCGTTTGACCTAATCCTGAACAAATGATGAATGATTTGAGTGGATTAAACCAGCATTGATGCGCAGACAGACTCCTTGCACGACCCCTGAGTATCGCTGTGCATAATATTCAATCTCAGAATATTGATCTTGCTGGCGGCTACCGCGGCTTTCTGCAGCCTTGAAGGATGACCTTCAGTGAATGCGAATCGGGTCTTGGCTTCAATCATTCCCATCGGGAGGTACAGCTTGACCAGCAGAGAGATATTGCCCTGCATGCTATCGAACAGGGTAGCAGAGTCAAGTCTAATGAGGAGATCATGGCGTATATCCGGGGTGTTGTCATCAGTAGACCGTACCATCGCGATACAGTAGTCGTCGGTAAGCGGCTCGCTCACCTTCGTCCTTGCGTAAAGACAGCCCAGGAACACTCAACAAGAGCTGATTGGTGGGCTCACAGAATGCCATGGCGATTTGATTACAATTCTGGTCTGTGCCTTGCATCAATATATTGGAACTACTGCTATCGTCTAAGTGCGTGTGGCAACGGCTTACATGCGCATGTCGAAACCCGCTGTGCCACCACAGGTCACTCTACAAGCAATGAAGAAGTCACCCTGACCGTTGCGTCAGCTCAAGGGAGAAGAATCATCAGCAAGTGCACAGTACGCTTGACCTCTACGATTCACGCGACAAATCATCTTCTCCCGGCACTGTAATAAAGGCGAAGACCATTTTCAACAAGGCTGGACACCATACGACAAGTGTTACACTGCTCTGATGCGAGGATGCAAGCAGCCGAATAGAGGCAGAACATTGTAACCAGGGACGGGCTGAATCTCCACTTAGACATGCAGGGCGGCAGGGCCGATGGAGGCGAGCGGTTAGATTCCCAGTTGAGCATCGGTACCATGACGCTGACATACAGCTTGACAGCACGGCTCTTTCTTGAGATTTCTCGATGTGTCCAATCTGAGAACGGTTCCACCTCCCATGTATGTGAAGATAGACCAGAAACGGACAATACGTATGCCATGTGATCCAAGAATGCAGGACGGGCTGGATGGATGTTCTTTTGCCCGCGGCTAATGGATCACGTTACATGATTGGACAAGACTGCGGCCTTGGACATTGAAAAATGGTAGCTTTTGACGACGTTGAGGGACGAGGCATGTGGTATCAAATCCAGTGCAAGGGACTCCACTTGTTTCTGCGCCGCATGTCATAGCTGTGCCGCATCCAAGCTGCAGGAAGGCAAACCAGCCAAACGAGTTCAAGCTGGAGGTCTTGATGATGCATTCAGGCGAGGAGTATCCTTCGGAAAGTCGCATCGCTTCAACCTGAACGCTACATCAGCACAATGCAGAGACAAAGCCAAAGCAAAGTTGACGGAAGTCGACCGGCGAATACGAACGACTACAGGAGGTTGCCAATTGCCCACATCCTCAATGATCAGGGCGTAAGCTTGTCCACTTCTCAAGGTAAGGCAATCAGAGCGACTACCAGCAGCTGACGGGAAGCCAGAGTGCCACTCAAGTGAATCAACTTACGGAAGACGAAGCGATGAAAAATGAGCCGACTTCTTGGAACTGGTCGCGACATCCACAAGCTTTACTTGCCATTTGGGACTACCACAACAGCTGGCAGATGAGTCGAAAGCGATTGCAGGACATGGAGCATGTTCGAGAATTGGAACAGCCGCAGGAAATACCGGAGCTGCTTGGAAACGTGATGAAAAGTATGCTGGAACGATTCCCTGAACTCGGTGCCGGCGAAGTGGTGCTGTCAGTAGAGTGGATCGTAGATACGCTAGAGGTGCGACGATATATTGGGGAGTACTTGTACTCTCCTTCATGACAGCGGACATGCTGTCAAGGCAGTGTCGGAGGAACCGACGAGCACTGCAAGGTGGCAGGGGACGTAGATATACAATGGGCCGGACCTGGAGCGTCACAAGCCTCGCGTCTGACTTGTACGATGCGGCACCATCTTTGGATCCTTTCTTGAGCTCTGCGAATTCGATGGGCGAGGTTCAGGGCATACTTCACGACATTGCAGAAAAACCTTTCAAGCACTGGTATTTTGTTCATACAATTTGATTGCAGCAAGCGCACTGCTGATTTGGTGCGTTCCAATGGATCACGATGGCATGAAAATGAGCTTCGTTGAAGTCGGAAACTGTATCGTCGTTCTGCCTCGGAGTCAGTTGTAAAACCCAATGAAAGTTGATCGCAGATCTCGATTCTCCGAGGACTCTGTTCATCCTTCAATACCACATGAACGCTCGGCTTGGATTGTCATGTCTTATGAGCGCGAGAAAGTGCCAATCCATGCTGTAACCTCTTTTTGGGCTTTCGGAAACTTCTGTGTCCCAGCCAACGACTGTAGATACTCCCTGCAGAATAGTCCACCGCAGTGTGAATCTGTTCAACGTGCTCATGCCTATGATCCAATCCTCCTTTGCCGCTGATGTGCGAATTGGCCACCAGCAACGTATTGTCCTTAATCCATACTTCTTAGTCGACACATCAAATTTTCGTAGATGTGCTGTTCACAGTGAATGACAGTCGATGATCCATGAGGGAAAGGTCATACTACTGCCTATCCTGTCTTGACTCCGCCCAGAAGTTTGTGCTAATGCAGGATGTACGCTCTCACCGTGAGGCAAGACAAAAGCGTTTGGAATTGACCCCTGTGGCTGCATCAGCTGTGCAGCCCCCTGATAGCATACGGCTGCACTGGACTCACGGCATATCACTGTTTATACCTGTCAATTTGAGGGATGGGCTCATCGTCATATGGCTCCATGTCGTATTCGTCTATCAATATATCGTGTACATCGTCCCGCTGACAGCAGTATGCCGTGAACAGAGCCTCTTGGGCCCGTAGATCTGGCAGGCGCAGCGTGGCGATGACTTTCGCTTGCCAGTACCGTTGCAGCCCTGGCAGATTATCGCGATACGCCATGGCAATGTGCGCAGTCCGGTCCTCGCGGGCTTCGTGGGGCCTTACGTCCAGCCGAGTCGAAGCTGCCATCTTAGTGTGGATGTAATGGTGAGATTGCGGGCAAGCGTCGCTCGGTCGATGCAGCAGTAGCGAGATTGAGATGAGTTGTACAAGACTTCAAGCTTTGGGTGTTTGCAGGTCAAGATAAACAGCAAAAGAGCAGTGGTCCAGCAACACAGTCGCTTGCATGGTTGCTGTCTAAATACGCAGCTACTCCTGCCTCATTTTCGCACAGCCGCGATCTGCGAGCGCAGGAACACAGCAATGCGAGTGCTCAGGTGATACCTATGTACTGTAATGCACGCGTCCGTAAGAGATGGCCGGCAGCCGTTGCAGCGAGGTATTATAACTCACGATCCGCGTAGGAATGGCCAGGCTGCCGTAGCCCTGCAGTATATCGATGGCACGAGCGCTGTTTGGCGACGTGTCGCATGAAACGCGGCTGAACTGCTTGCATGCAATTGTGCATGAAGCCGTGTGTAACCCCCACGTGGCGTGGCTGTCGAATGTAAGCAGTGTTGCCTCGAGAAGGCTCGATGATTGGTATGGGAGAGAAGAGCTCCGCTCTACGACGTTGCGCATCAAGTAAGTCCATTATAACCCGCGACAACCCAGCTCAGCCGGGGTGTCACCTTCGGTGTGGGTGGAATGCAAGCCAGATTTGGCCTGAGGAGATGCGTTCGTTCGCAGGGTTGAAGCCTTGAGTGCGAGCAGTCTTTTGCAAGAGTACGTTCAGGGTCAAGATGAAAAGGCCTCGATCGCGACGTCTGCTTGTCTCTCACGACACCATCCGTTGCTGCTGGCGGGACAAGGGTATAGAGCAGCTGAAGGGCACGGTCTCTGCATATTGGAATAGTCTTCAGCTCACGACTGGAGATAGTAGAGTCGTCAAGTCTTGCCACGATACGGATCCATGAGCTGAGCGAATACTTGTGCGAGAACGCAGCGGTCCGATGTGACGAGAGAGTCAGAAGAGGAGCGTTCGTCTGAGGAAGGCAGCTCGGGTCAACTTCGGCGTCGGGGTTCGGGAACCCACTCGAAATGCAACTCAGACAGCACGACCACATGAACCATCATCCGAGCTTTCCATATGTCGACACGGCGAGACCCTGCAACGTACAAGTATAAACCTCCAGGTCCGCAGCGAACACTTCATTTACACAGTCGTGGATCCGTCCCCAGCTCCTGCGGCGAAAATGCAAGATTTCCTGGACAGCTTTTCCGCCTCCGATGTCCTGCACCCGCTCGATGATGATGGGGCTTCCACGGAACGAATTTCGCAACGAAAAGTGCCAGCGAGCCT
Organism: Cercospora sesami; assembly: GCA_013365235.1. NCBI lineage: Eukaryota > Fungi > Ascomycota > Dothideomycetes > Mycosphaerellales > Mycosphaerellaceae > Cercospora > Cercospora sesami. The sequence goes on from JAASLG010001432.1 coordinate 11,587, forward strand.
CGATATTATCGAGTCAGATCCGCAGTGGCCTAATCTCTTTGAAATCTTCAAGTCCCGTATCGTATCAGCATGGGAATCACAGCAAGCTAGTGAAGATGAAAAGCGAGTTAAAATACTATCCATTTCTCACGTCGGGTCGACAGCCGTCCCTGGACTTCCCGCAAAGGCAATTATAGACGTCGATCTCGTCCTCTCCGACATCACTCGTTCATATGAATCCTTTTACGTGCCTCGTCTGGAAGCTGCTGGCTTTCAATACCTTCTTCGCGAACCCAGCTGGTACGAGCATCGCCTGTTCATTGCTTCGGAACCCATATCTTGTAATCTTCATGTGTTCGGTCCGCGATGCGCAATGGTCGCGCGGCATTGGATCTTCAGAGACTGGCTGAAGGAGAATGCAAGTGATCGCGACCTGTACGCGCAAACGAAGAGAGAATGCGCCCAGGCGGCAAAGGAGAAAGGAGTGGGTATGCAGGAGTACTCGCGTAGCAAGGATGCAGTTGTGCTGGATATATTGAGGCGAGCTGTCAAGAATGCGGGACTTGTTTCTGAGTGAGCTTGGAGCATGGCGAATAGATGAGGTCGGATGTGCTCAATACTGGTCGAGCAGCAGAAGGATCCATGATTTCGAATACTTTCCCCTGGGCTCTTAGAACTTCCAGGAATGGACCGAAAGGATGACGAAGTATGGAGGATAGGCCGACTACATGGGAAATATTCGGGCCTACCCGTAAACGAGTGACATTGATTAGCGCCCGCGCTAGCCGAGTGAAGCGCTGCCAATATCCAATATGGCGGTGCTCGCCAAAGTAAAAGACTCACGAATAAGCATTAGGCTCAGCCGCCGTCCACTCCGCTGCCGAGTGGAAGTGGACATGGCGACAATCAACAATGATAATACTAAAGTGACTCGAGCCACCTAGAGTCGGCGGGTTGATGTGATCGCTCTCTGACCCTGTTCCGCGGCAGCCGTATACCAATGGTACATCCTCCCCACGTCTAAGACTTCCTTGGCCCGACAAGGCTGTCATCAAAGCGAACGACATGTCTGTTGCGGCGTTGCAATCAGCCCCCACGCCGGGGGGGGGGGGGGTTTACATCTGTGTATCAAGTTGGTGGAAGGGCCTTCGTTGAGATCGCTACTGTCATAACCCACGCGTGCCACGCTGCGGAGTGCGACCCTTGAAGGCTTTTGTGATGAGTTACCCGATTAGTTCAGACCTGTATCCAGAGCTCCTACAAGAAGTCACCAACAGTCCTTCTCCTGAACCGTTGCGCACCATACCTCGGAACGTTCATGTCTCATGAAGAGTGGCTGGCGCAGCACATCCAGCGGCACTCGCGATGGAAACATCGCCATCTCAAAGCTGTGGCTTGAGCGTGGGATTGATAACGCACAGTTGGAGAAAGCCGCGGTCAATCGGCGGGAGACAGTGTTCTGGACCTGGTGCTGCGCGCCGAGAGCGCCTCTATGGATCGTAGTGGGGCCTGCGACTCTCTCCAGGCGTTCCCGGCGCCTTCATGCATGGGCCACAGAGCCAAACCCTTGCACAAAAGCAGAAGGGCGCGTGAAGACATATCCCCGGGGTGCAGTGGAGCGGTACGTGCACTGTGTCGCATACTTGCTGGTCACAGCATATAGCATCATGATTTCCCCGCCCGCCCACC
>JAASLG010001433.1:0-17409 GCA_013365235.1 Cercospora sesami
TGAGAACAAACTTCTTTGAACACTGCGGACTTCATTCCATTGCCCAAAAGCCGTTGGCTGAAGGTACGTGTGGTCGTGTCTTGGACAGCTTCCTGAACCGGTGTCACGCTGCTTTCCCAGTTTGCGCGAGCATGTAGCGATCGTTTCTACTAAAGGTATGCTTGCAGCCAGCCTCGTGAGCTAGGAAGCTTCCATCTATTGGGGCAAAGCTCTGCCTCCTAGCGACTGCTCTGGAACAGTAGTATTTGTTCTTCGTCCAGCGGAGCTTCTTTGTGCATGGGTGCGGCTCGGCGTAGCAGTTGCAGCAAGGAACGGTGGCGGTTCTCAGTGCATCGGTGGTATACCACGAGCTCACATGTGGGCATGAACATCGAAACAGCCTAACGTTCGAGTTTGCAGCAGACGTGAGGTCGGAGTCGTGAAACGACACTGCTGTTGTCGATCAGTGCAAGTGTCAGCTCTTGCCCCAAGTGCAGTGCTTGTTCACCTTCGGACCCACTTCAGAGTGGAGCTTGTGACGGCAGTACCTTAACTTCGACCTTCGACTCATGAGCTTCAAGTTGCACGTTTATCTAAACCCTACACAGCCGAACGTGCTTGACAGTCGGGCTTGCAAAACACCTATCGCCTGTTGACTGGTACATCGAAATGCAACGCGTCAAGAACGTCGGCTATGACGAAGATGACCTGTACTCCGACGAGGACGAATATGCGGGGGAGCAGGACGAATTCACCGCAGAGGACAAAGAGAACTTTGCGACTCTCACTCCTGTAGTGAGAGCGGAACTGGAAGAGGCGGCGATCACAGTGAGCACAAAGGAGATTGAAGATGCGTTATGGCATTACTATTGGGACGTGGGCAAGAGTGTGGCATACTTGAAGAACTCGAGAACACCGCAACAGCCCAAGCAGCATGAGGGGAAGAAAGAAAAGCCAAAGACCAAGTTTGATGAAGCAAATGCAGCCAACGCGGCTAATGCAGGTGAGTTGAATATTTCTTTGGAGTCTTGTACCGGTCATGCTTGTTGGTGTAGCTCGCATGGCTCCAAGTGCAAACATCGGCAGGCTCTCCGACGATGTACCTGGGCAGCCACTGATTTGGCGGTGGTAGACCCGAGGCCTACGCCGCCAATGTCAGCTGCAGACTGGTTCAGAGGAGTTCCTTGGACAAATGTACCTGCTGAAAGCATTGGTCAATTGGTCGCTGCTCAACCAGCCCGCCCTGAGCCACGATTGCTCGGAGGTTCTTCGAAACTGGCAAAGCTAGCGGAAGAGCGTCGTAGGAAGGCGGCCGTGGCAGCACAGCAGCCTGCCTCAACAACAGGCACCGATCCTGTCAGCGGACTCGATCGTCTGAGCAAACCAAAGGAGGCGAAGGAGAATGATCGACCTATTGCCAAAGAAGAAGCCAAGAAGTATCCCATTCGTCGAAAGAGGTCGCCAACGCCCCCTCCACGAGAGCCAAGTCCACCACCTCCGGAACCAGAAGAAGAGGTGCCGGATCTTCGGAGTTCTCCAACTGCGTTCGGTCACACATTAGCCAGGAGCGATCGCGAAGCACAGAATTCCAAGCAACTCACTCTTCGTGATTTATTTGGCTCTGGCTATAGTCTTGGTCCTTTTGCAGCGCCCTCACCGGACGACACTGTGCTTCGGGCTCAGAAGTCCAGCAAAGGATTGAACAAGTAGATATCTTCAGCTGAAACATAGCTGACCATACATGAAGCGACAGAAAGCGTGAAACAGACACCGACAACGGCCAATGGCCTTGCAAAGAAAACAGAAGGAATGAAACTTGATGCTGCTCCGAAAGCGAAGAGTAAAGGGCTCGATGTGCCCAAGCTATGGAGCCAGGAACAGGCGAAGCGCAGATCCGCAGCATTTGTGGTCATCGGCCACGTTGACCACGGCAAGAGTACACTCATGGGGCGACTACTTCTGGATACTGGAGCGGTAGCACAAAGGGATATTGACAAGTGAGTACGCTTTGTCACCTGTCTCCTCAGCAGTGTTAATGCTCAGCAGATTCAAGAAGCAAGCTACGGAGATGGGGAAAGCGTCCTTCGCATTGGCATGGGTCATGGACACAGGCGCAGAAGAGCGCAAACGAGGTGTCACCGTAGACATAGCCCAGCACCATTTCAGCACCGACGACACGGACTTCACGATACTGGATGCCCCGGGCCATCGAGATTTCGTGCCCAACATGATTGGCGGCGCATCCATGGCAGATATTGGGCTACTTGTTGTGGATGCGAATCAGCTCGAATCCGGTATGAAAGGCCAAACGAGAGAGCATATCCTGCTTGCACATGCTGTTGGACTAAAAAAGGTCGTGGTGGCTGTCAACAAACTCGACTCCACGGCGAGTCCCTGGGACGAATCTACATTCAAATCGATCAGCTTGGAAATTCGCAAGCTCCTGGTGGAGACTGGCTTTTCCAAGGACGATATTGCAATTTTGCCCTGCAGTGGACTAAGTGGCGAGAATGTCGTCAAGGCACCGGAGGCCAAATCGGAAGCAAGTTGGGTCATAAACAAGCATCTGACATTACTACAACAACTCGAGCAATCAGTCCCATCAGGCACACTGCCGGAAATTGTCTCGCGCCCACTGCGCTTACAAATTGCGAATGTATTTCGAGGTGGCATACAGAATCCTCTTTCTATATCTGGTCGGATACGAAAAGGCAATGTGCAGGTCGGCGAGTCCATGACAATCCAGCCCAGCGGAGAGAACGCCACTGTCAAGGGTATCGACTTGGTGGGAGCTGCCAAAGACTGGGCTGTGGCAGGGAACATTGTCACACTCCATCTGGCGGACATTGAGGCTCAGCACCTGCGAAGTGGCGACGTTGCTTGCAATGCGACCAAGCCCATTTCCGTTGTGAAGAACGTGATCGCCCGGGTTCAGGCTATCGGTGCTCTGTTGCCGCAAGAGGTAGATGTGCACGTTGGACGACTACACGTTCCGGGCAAGATCAGCCAGCTGTTTAGCGTGGTCAACGCCAAGGACGAGATGGTGAAGAAGAAGCCGAGAATCATCAAGGCAGGCCAAAGAGCTTTGATACGAATTGTTCTCAACAACGGTGCGCCGCTGGAGCCGGGGGATCGCGTAGTGCTCAGAGCTGAGGGCAGCACAATAGCAGCAGGGACAGTGGAGAATGTGGGCAGATAGTGGAAAACAGCTGCTAAAAAAAAGTGAAAGGGAGAATGAGCCCAACCGCAGTTTTACAGCATCTCTTTCTCTGAAGTTGACGGAGAGTCTCTGCTCCCTCGTTCGATGAAGCGGAAAAATGCGCCTTGAGGCTCTATCAGAAACAATGACACATGTTATGTGCCGACCATCGCCTATGCCTTGACAGTGAAGTGCTACAATTGTGAGGCCTAGACGCACGTGCCAATAGGTGAATTGTGGGTCCCAGAACCGAAAGCCAGATTGCTGCCCAATCGGGAACCCAATTGACATAACCACGTCCGCTTTCTAGGAGGCAGTCACAATCCAACTCACTCCTTACCACCGATTGATAACGCCGACGCTCTCTTGCCCGGACGCACGCCGCGATAAATCGTCTTCGCAGGAACGAGGATCGTGCTGGAACGAGGCAGCCATCATGTCTCGCAGAACCGCGGGGCCAGACAAGGCCGAACAGAATCGAGCCACGCTGAAGCAGTTGGTCAAATTGGAATCGAACAAGAGCTGCGCGGACTGCAAACGCAACAAGCATCCGCGATGGGCGAGTTGGAATCTTGGAATCTTCATTTGCATCCGGTGCTCAGGCATCCACCGCGGCATGGGCACACACATCTCGAGGGTGAAATCTGTGGATTTGGACTCGTGGACAGATGAGCAGATGGCCAGTATGCTCAAGTGGGGAAATGGGCGAGCGAACAAATATTGGGAGCACAAATTGGCGGAAGGGCATGTGCCTAACGAGGCCAAGATTGAGAATTTCATACGCACGAAATACGACAGCAAGCGATGGGTGATGGATGGACCCATCCCAGATCCGAGCACTCTGGACGATGGAGGTGTAGACGACGATGTGCCTCTGAACGTGGTGCAGCAGCAGGTGAAGGAGCGTGAGAGGAGTGCGAGCATTCGAAATGGACAGGCGTCGAGAGCGATACCAGGTCCCTCGGCGCCGCAGCCTCAAATGGATTTATTTGGAGACATGAACGAACCGGTAGCACAACCTGCACGACCAAGTACAACGGAGCCGTCAATCAACAGACCCGGACCTCCAAAAGCACCTGCTGCAGCACCAAAGCAAACCAAACCTGGCGAGAGCTTGCTTGGGCTAGACTTTTTTGGAGGCACTCAGTCTGCACCACCCGCACGCCCTTCTAGCACTGGTCCAAATGCAGGTGGAGCTGGCAGATCGGATCTGAAGCAGTCAATTCTGTCGTTGTACGCATCAAAGCCTGCAGCTCCACCAGCACAACCTGCAGCCAACGCGATGTCCTCACCTCTGGCGTCGCCCTCATATCAGTCAAACGCCCAAGCACTCGGCGGCCTTGACGATGCGTTTGGCTCGCTCTCTTTCTCCAGCCCGCCAGCACAAGCAAAACCTGCACCGTTTTCGAACTTTTCGGCGCCAGCAGGGCATTCCAGGCAAGCTTCAGCGCAAAAGACATCAACGCTCAGTGGTGGCAGCTTTTTCGACATGAAGCCTTCCCCACCTTTGAAGCAGTCGTCTCCCCTAGCTTCGCCGCCCGCTCAACCTGCTTTCACGACAAGGCAGCCTAGCAACAGTTTCGGCGCAGATTTTGGTGATTTCTCATCAGCAGCCCCAGCAGCGACCACGAAAAGCCCACCGGTGACGACCAGCAGTATGGGCGACTTGTTCGATATGAGCGCTCCCGCTCCGACTCCCGCCCCGAAGCCAGCGCCGGTGAACAAACCTCCTCCGATACAGGCTGCCAACTTCTCAGCTTTCAATCTCTCTCAACAAAGCTCCGTTCCGGCACCAGCTCCAAAGCCCGCTCAGACTTCTGCAGTGCCGACATTCGCCGCTTCGAACGTCTGGGATTCAAACGACGCATGGGCAACGCCAGATCCAGAGCCTGCCAAGGCTAACCCAGCCCCAGCTACTGTGTCGACTCCCGCCTTCAAGTCTACGCCGGCCCCTGCTGTGACGACGAGTGCATTCGATTCCGGTTGGGGCGACCCCGAGCCCGCGAAGCCTGCAAACACATCCACGAGCGCTGGCGGATTCTCTGTCCAGCAAGACGAGGAATTCGGGGGGTGGTCACACGCCAGTCCAGTCGCCACATCTCCAGGACCAGCCAAAACGGGTGGAGGCAATGTGAACAATACCGATGACCTGTTCGGCAATGTATGGGGGTAGATAGACCATGGCCCCATGTGAGATGCGGCCCCTGATTTGATAATGAATAAAAGCAACAGATCATGTCCCTGTTTCGTGCCTCTACGGTAGTCATATCGAAGAGAAATGTCTTCTCCTGTGATCGCTGTATGCACACAACCCAGCCCTAACGCCTTCGCTAAAATCGCAAATTTCCCATTTTGACAACGCTGCTCTCTCAAAATATAAGATGGTATATCCAGTACAGTAGCACCACCACGCCGATGATTATGCCAGCCAGCTTCAGCACTGCGACCTTATTCCCCGACTGCGCCATTGTGATGAGGCGTCTACTGGACCCTTTGAGGGACCCGGCCATGGTGGAAAAGGTTTCGGACGTGCTGTCGATGACATGCTGGTCTCGGGCATTGTCGTATATGTCGATGGTGACGGAGCGCAAGGCGGAGACTTTCGCGGAGAGGGAGTTTAGGGAGTCATTGTTCTGCCTGGAAGAAGGTATGTGAGTGGGATTGTGCATGTAAGCGGTCAGATGAGGCGGTTACCTTTCGCGCTCGTAGGCTTCGGACATGGCGGACGCCGAGGGGAGATACTGCTGTGTTGGCGTTGCTGGCGGAGGTGCTGCGGAGGAGCGTGCGGAGACGGAGACGCGGTCGTCGGCGGGTGTTCGCGTTGGTATCGTGTATGGTTCGCAGGACAAGTCGGCAGGTGAGGCGACGGGAAACAGTCGGCCGGTCGGTCGAGCAGGGGCCAATGCACACTTTATGATCTATCGTCGTGACTTTGATCCTACGCCTGCCACGCTTCTCGAGTTAGAATGCCTCAGATGCACTCGACACGGCGAAGCCACGAAGAGCGTAGAAAGCCGAATTTCCGTGGCGAATAATGTCGAGTCCGACGCCCCAGGTTCTGTTTGCTGTCCGGTGGTGGTAGGGGACGTGCAGCCCCCACACGTCATGCGAACAGTGTCGTGCGTGAGCCCTCAGCCACACAGTCTTGGAAGCTGCGCTTCGACGACATCCACGACGCTGCCTGGAGTGGCATCTCACTTAATAATCCACCACTCACTACCCACCGTCGACCTCTCCTCCTCACCCTCGCCATCCCTCCGCCTCATTGCCCACCATGCCGCCCTTCCTCAACAACCCGCTGCCCTCGTCGATGCGAAGTGCGTAGCCACACCACCCCGCCATCCTCTCCGTCAGCTGCTAACAGATCGCCAACAGGCGAATGCAAAAAATGCGGACGTATCCTCGCATCCTTCATCGATCCGCGACAAGCCTTCGGTCCTGACAAGGTCATTCCGCCCTCCATTCTCGCCAACGCCAAGGGCCTCGCCATCATCACAGTCTTCAAGGCCGGCTTCCTCGGCTCCGGGCGGTTTGGATCGGGTGTCGTGGTCGCGCGTCTTGCAGATGGTACATGGTCAGCGCCGAGCGCCATTGGAACAGTCGGAGGCGGCTTCGGTGGACAGATTGGATTCGAATTGACGGATTTCGTGTTTATCCTCAACGATGCGAGTGCTGTCAAGACCTTCTCGCAAGTGGGCTCTTTGACACTGGGAGGCAATGTCAGTATTGCTGCCGGACCGGTTGGGCGCAATGCCGAAGCTGCTGGAGCCGCGAGTTTGAAGAGTGTCAGTGGCATTTTCGCATACAGCAAGACGAAAGGTCTCTTTGCGGGTGTGAGTTTGGAAGGCTCGGTGTTGATTGAGCGAAGAGATGCAAATGAAAAGATGTATGGACGCAAGTTGACTGCGAGGGAGCTGCTGGGTGGTAATGTGCCTGTGCCTCCACAGGCAGAGCCGCTCACAAGAGTGCTGAACTCGAGGGTCTTTGCGGGCGTTGGTGGAAGTTTCAGAGACGATGCGATGTACAATGATGTACCGGTCTACGATGATAGCCATGAGGACGTGGTATGGCAAGGGCGGACTGGCGATGGCTACAACGCCGGCATTCCGACACAGAGAACTGGCGACTTTCGACAAAACAACGAATTCGGTGGACCGAATCGCGCATCGACTTGGTCGGACCAGCAGACAAGCTACGGCCGTGCCAATCCGAACGAGACCTTTGACACCATGGGATCTCGAAGTCGATCGTCTACAATTGGCGATCAGTCCGAATACGTCTACAGCGACCGCAAAGGACCTGCACCTGGTCGTCCTTCCGCGCCAAAGCCTGCATTTGGCAGTAAACTAGCATCAGCGTCACCTGGACAAGCCATTGCAAAGTTCACATTCGAAGCTGATCAGCCAGGCGATCTGGGCTTCAAGAAAGGCGATGTAATCGACATCGTGAAGCGGACTGAGAACGAAGCCGATTGGTGGACTGGACGAATTGGTAACCGGGAGGGCATCTTCCCAAGCAATTACGTCGAGGTTGTATGAATCCGCCGAGGAAAGGTGTCTGGTTGGCTACTTTACCTTCTTGGATTATTGTTCTTCGCCTGCGCGTACTTGCTGGCCTTCGAAATACCCGGATGATATCACGAAAGCGTTGCGGTTTTGAATGTGACATGGCTGATGAATGATGCCGCAAAGAGAGATTGTAAATAGCGCGGCGTTTCGTGGTTCCCTAAGATTTCATGCTCGACAGTAGCATTAGCGTAGCGATAGAGGTGGTGGCATTCTTGCGAGTTCCTTCTTCATCGTTCATCGCATGCTAATTCGTATTGCAATTCATTGATTCGTCGCTCAGGGCGGTTGTTGCGCAGCCCTCTACGGAGAACTCATGGCTGATGCGAGCTGTCGACAACAAAGCTCGGGGTGGCAGAAAGAGATGCCTGAGAGTGAGTGTCTTCACCCAAGCGGCAGCTTCTATCATGTTTGAGAGCTCACGTCCTGCTCACGGACGTTTCGGCCTGTATGTCTCAACCATTCCCGATCGTGTCGTTCGTTGCGCTCATTCCCAAGACAACGGCTTTGCCCAGGATCGATACACTTCGCACGATACACTTCATAGCGACTTGTCCTCTTCCGGCGCCCACGACGGCGCTTTGAATCATTTTCATAGGTAGCGGCGTACTGATGGCATTCTCTATGCTCACAAAAAGCCCATCTGTTGGAGACAATCAATGGTTGGCTCTGAGAAATGTGGTCTTTCGTTCGCGCACTTACCCACAGTCGGACCGTGAGTACTTAGACCGACTATGCTCAATACCAACGTCCAGGATAATTTCGGAAACAGTATGGGAAAGGCGGTGATGAACGTCTTTGTCGCCGTGCCCGGATTGTCTTTTATGAGTTTGAGCGTGGATTCGAGGAGATCCTCGAGTCTCAAGTTGTGGAAGTGCAGTCTTGCATGCGTCTTGAGGAAGGAGATCGATGTATCGAGCGTTCGGAAAAGGTCGTTGAAGAGTATGCGAACAATGTTGGCGATGGTCTGAATTGCGACTGTGTTGTTCTCGAGACGCTCTTTCACGTGGCCAAGAGAATCACCGATTGAACCAAATGTTGCCACCATCGCGCGTTTGTCGAAGAATTTGTCGAAGAGTTTGCTGGAGAGTTTGTCGAAGAAGTTGTCGATGTTGTAATCTGCACATGTCTGTGAATCTGAAAGTAATGTGATCACATGTTGCAAGGGAAAAAGGAAGCTGGATGCAATCGTGAATGTGTCGTCGCATAAGCTGCATGCAGAAGGTTATATTATCAACGCCAGCAAGTCTCGCGAGCGCAACCAGTTGGATATCGTAAGCAAATTGAGCACCCACAACCACATAATCGCAATGGGTCGAATCATTGCCTGTGCTCCTCACCACCTCAATGTACCACTAGCCTCTCAGTTCTTGAAATCACCCACCACGCGTGGATGACGCCTAATGATACATGTTAGTCACTGCAGAATATAGCAATTGGATGCATCTTGCACTTACCTGGAATCCAGCCCAAGACGCAAAGTGCAATGTTGATGAGTAGATCGGCGCCGCATGCTTTCTTGATGAATACTGGCACAGGAGGAACAAAAATGGCGAGGAAGTAGAGAAGAACGTCGCTGCTGGAACTTTTCGCCATATTGAAAGCCTACAAAATAGCTCACATTAGTTTCTGTACGACATGCTGGATTGAAGTGCAGACTACCAGGTAACTTGCGACAATTAATAGTTAAGATTTGTATGTACGAGGGTTGTCCTGTGTGTGGATGATGAATAAAGTCTGTACAAGATGAAATAACCACAAGTCCAGAATTTGCCGCAGACTTGGACCTGCAATATGTTATTATACCAACAAGGCACGACCTAGCGACACTGAATGTCCGCGGCGCGACTTCTGGTCTCACGCCGATGATGCCGCGGAGCCACAGGGATGACGTCTGCCTGCGCCTCGAGACAAGGATTCGCCGCTGAACGAGGCTTGTGCGTGGCTCACAAGGTCCGTGCAGAAGAACGAATTGAATTCTCCCAGACAAATTGTGATTCCTTTCCAGTTCTGTGGTTGTTAACAATGAAATCTTCAGTTTCTGCATTCCCGTATCCCCGCAAGGAACTTTGAGGATAATCCTGGGAAGTGAAACCTGCAAGGACTCATCAGATATGGGGTCCAGAGATCTCAGCATGCTCTAATATTTGGTCTTTTAGCGAGCCACCCAGCATGCTAATGGGTCGACACGTGTTTCTGAACAGTTCTCAGAAATGGAAGCCTCCGCAAACAATCATGCAGTTTGAGCCTCTCTGCAGCGTTCTGTCTGGCAAAGTACGCTCATCGTTACTCTTGCCCAAGAAGAGCTCACCAGCTTTTAATGTTGCTCGCTGCTCACTCCACGTCTGAGGGGTGATCGCTCAGCTCAGGGCTATCAGACAGACCCTCGGGGCTTTCTGGCGCATCATATCCAGACACTTCGTCCTCGTCGGCATCTTGCATCGCCTTCTTCCTTGCGACGACAGAAACGCCACCTTTCTTGTCTCCGTGTCTCTTTACAAGATGCTCGATGGGACAACCCTCATTCCAGCCTTCACTCGACTGTCCAGTCGCCGCTCGACATCTGGGGCAGGTCTTTCCGTGCTTGATAAGCAAGTAGTGCAGCTTGTACTTGTATTCATCCGGAATCCTTGCGTCGCAATGAGAATATGTGGTGTTCCTGTCCACTTTGGGCTGCCCTTTCTTGGTCGACTTTGGTACCCAGCCGAGATACTGCACCAGGCGAAAGACGTGGGTGTCCACCGCGAATGATGGGCGTTGCAGGCAGAATAGCGCAACACATGAAGCCGTCTTGGCGCCGATTCCAGGGTATGTGATCATCTTGTCGATGGCATCGTTTGTGCTCATTGCGTGCAGATGATCAAGTGAGATGATCTCCTGCTCAGCCTTGTCGATTTCCTCTTGCTTTTCGCCCTCGGTCTCATTCTGTGCACCAGCTACACCTTTGCTGGATTTGGCCAGTGCAGCTTTCCTCTCCTGGTTTTCTTCATACACCATCTGCAAGATGTTCTTGATGTCTTTGGATTTGACGTTGGCCAGGCCTCCGCGTTCAATTGCCTTGAATACTTCTTGTTGCGGAGCCAGGCGAACCGCATTCCAATCGACGCTGCCTTTACCAATGCCCTCTTTAAGTGTGCCAAATCGGTTGACGAGTCCCCTAAATGCAGTACTGGAATTGCTATTTGTCGTATTGGCACTCAATCGGGTCCTGATGAGTGCATCCAAGACTGATGGCACTTCTCCACATCCCGCGACGTCCAACGAGGGTGGCGGGATGGCCTTGGGCACAGTCACCTTGCCATGCTTCTTCTCCAGAATACGCACAACCTCTTCGCACTCCTCTCTTGTTGGACGCGCATAGTCGGGGAAGGGCGAAACGCCGTGATTCAAGGCCAATTTGGCTTTCTTCGGGGTTTTCTTCGTCGCAGAGCCTGGTTCTTCTGTCTCTTCGAGTTTCACAGGTGGCTCTTCCTTTACTGGCTCAGATCGACGAGTGCGCTTCTTTGGTGGTGCTTTGTCATCATGCTCTTGCACGTCAGGCGTCGGAAAAGCGGTGCCAAGATTGTGTGGCAACTCATCGTCGTCAAAATTCTCTTGCTTGATAGACTTCCTCGACCTCTTTTTGGAAGTATTTGATGGAGTGATTGGTTCGTGTTCAACTTTGACGGAGGCACTGCCAGCCTTTTTGGTGGAGGATCTCCCTTTTCTCGCCTTAGCAGCGACTGGAGTGCTCGGTGGACTGGAGAGCTGCTGTGGCTCTGCTTCGTTCTTTGCCTTGACCGTAGAAGCACGAGTTGCCCTGGCCATTGTGACCTTGACCATGCGAGTCTGTCCCAGATTGAAAGGCGAGGATCGAAACGATGTAGGCCTACACAGCGGCGGCAATGAAGCTCGATGGCGTAGGAGCCGACAAGCCACTCTATGAGCCCCAAGACTCGTCGTGAGAGACAAGAATCGAAGATAGCTTGATCGCACAATCTGCCAGTCACGAATGTTGAAGCGGAAGTGCAGAGCGTGGTCGACGAGGGCGCTTTGTGTTCAAGGAGCTGGAGTTCGAAATCGATGAGGTCAGATCTGGGCGCTTGGGCCCGCTGCAGGTACGCGATCGATCTCTGCAGGGACACGATGTGACTGCTTCTTCTTCGACACCCGCCATCACCATCCTCAAACTTCAGTGGCTTCGAATTCATCACCAGTTGCGCTCGCTAGCTCTTGCTGGCCGGGCTGTTTGCTTTTCACTCCACGCTCTCTGGCATGCCGCACGTACCGGGCTCTCCGTTGATTCAACAACGCGCGCATCGCAGCCGCGTATTCACACGAGGTTGAAAAGTGTTACGACAGGCGCGACACCAGCAAATTGCCGCTGCAAGAAACACAGGTAGAAGATGTTCAATTCGACGTACCCCTCACCAGACGAGACGATCTGATGTCGCTGTTGATTTATAGACCCGACCCCGTTCTAGTTATGGACAGCAAGACGAAACCGGGAAACATGTACCCATTGCGATCTCTCTTGTGAACTGGGTTCCGCAACTGCCTCGCTTGTCGAGACAGAGCGCCTTAGCTACGCTGCACAAGGCGGAGATACGAGGATCGAAGGGTACTCGAGTCCCATAGGCCAAGGAGCACGGAATCTCCATCCTAGATTCTGTTTTGCTTTCCGGCACTAGACTGTCTGACAAAGGCCGAAGTCGTCGCAGTCTCGACGTTACAAGGGCTTACATACCAAAGCCATGGTCAGCGAACACAGCTGTCTCCGAGTGCAAGATGTTCCTCTGCTTAATAGCTTTCCTACGCCTAGCGTATAGGCTGAAGATATAGATATGAGAAACGTCGACCTCAGCGCCGGCAAATACCTCTAATCGTCAGAAGATATCGAGCTCTCCCATGGGTTAGAGAAGGTCTCTGCTCCTTAGCTTAGCGAAGAGGGATGGTTGCGTTACAGAGAGTTGTTAGAGACATGTTCACCTTCTGGTCTCGACATCCTTACCTCTCTTGGAAAAAGTCGGGAGGCGCTCTGCTTTCCTAGCTTAGCGAAGAGGTATGCTTGACTCGCAAACAATTGTCTGGCTCACATCTACATTTCTTCTACCCGCCGCCGACAACCCGGAGCAAAATTTGGAGACCCCGAAAAGACATAGAGCCAGATACGCCCCCTGGCGGTTGTTCTTGGCGACGGCTGAGGCCAGAACATGGAGATTTCCCGGCGCGAACACTGCCCTCTTCGGTCTCTCTCTTTGCGATGCATCAGTGGATTAACATACCCAGCGGTGCCCCGGTTGCCGCTGAAGGGTGTCTGCTACGTGAAGGCTGTTGTCTCGAGGTACGTCTCTATCCACTTGCGCCGGAGAACATGCTTTCACGATCGACAGTACTGTCATGTAGGATTGCGCAGAGGACTATCGAGCTCAGCAGGATACCGATAGAGTCAATGTCACAGATGCTACTGGGCAGTTCGTTCCGAGCGGTACTGGCATAGTTCTGTAGCATTTGTGTTCTGTTGATGAGCTGACGCAGCCCAGTGTCGTGGCCGTTCCGGGCGAGTCGACCTGGTCCACAAAGGGAATTTGACCTACTTTCCAGAATTTTCCGACACTCAGTGCACTCTCGTGGCTCGCTGCGGTCTCACGGTCCTCAAATGTCTTCACGAGGCCTCTCTATCGTACCGAATGTTTCGTGTTAGTTGTCCCGAGAGCATTGCCCGCCTGGCAGTACCAGATTATAGGCAATGTGCGCCTTCATCTTCTGTCCCCCCCGTGTGTTACTCTGCCTCTCTTCATCGCACGCTTCTAAACAGCCCGTGATCCCAAGCTTTCGAGACCCCTCAGAGCTACGCCATGTTTCGATCGCATGCACACGAACTCTCGCCGCCTTTCAGAAGCAACCCTTCCGACGCCTCGAGGTCCCTCCTATGGGGCCCGCCTAGACATTCGCAGCCCTAACACAAATTATCGTTCACCGGAACTCTCCAGTCTCCAGCGCCTGTTCTCAATATGGAATTTGCAGAACTACCAGTTCCCTTGCTCGCACGAGCGCTCACTGCTCGAGCAGCACGGCGCCCAGCTCTAAATCTGGTGAGCTTTCGGCACCGAACGCCTCTAACGCTATAGTATGAAGCCTTGCCTCTTCTCAACAGTGCTAGATGTGGCCTTGTAAGCCAGCGTCAAGCCTCTTTGCGCCGTCAACAAAGCTTCCACGAAAGGTCACAGAGGCTGAAAGCTCATGCCACTCGTGGCTTGCCCCAGATATCCGCTAGATTTCAAGGCTCACCAATTGTTGTTCTGCCGTAAGAGCTCAACATGACGGCGCGAGCTACAAAGCTCGTGAGACTGGAAATGCGAATACGCCTAGTTCGATATGATCATGAGTACGATCTAATGATCCGCGCGTAGATCGTCTGCAACACGACTCGTTCGTGCTTCGTAGTCGTCATTGCGCTTCGATAGTACCTGTAGTAGTCTGAGCCCCAAGGATGCACGCCTGACGATGAGGATCCTTCACAAAACCCCGCCGCCATCTGCGCTTTTCATTCACTGTTTTGGGAAAATCGAAGCCACGTTCTTAGCTTTGCGCACTGCACTATACTAGTATGCATGACTGCTCTGTCTTCGCGCAAGTCTTGCCTCATGTGACACCGCGGCACCCGTTTCCGACAACAAGCAATCACGCCACGTCGGGACCCCTCAGCGGTGAAGCAAGATTGACTTCTTGGATCGTGCAGCGGCGAGGAGAGATTGTGACTTCCCTTTCGCTCCTATTGGCCCATGGCGCCCACACTCGCAAGGTCGATACCACTACCGTCGATCTCGCAGTCCACTTGTCTGAAGACCGGCCTTGGTCATTCGTTTACCGTTCTCCGTCTGTGTGCGGTCACGCACGCCCTTGTTGCTTTTTGAAGCGAATGACATCGTGCTCCTCGGGTGCCGATGGAACCGCGAAAGCGCAGGTTATAGGTCGGCGCAACTCGAGATTCTGAACGAAGCACTTCGCGGCAACGTAAACGCTGAGCGTTCATATTTAGTGAGCGACAAGATCGTGCGTTCGATGAATACAGCTTCTGCGAGTTCGTTGGCATACAGTGCCCTTTCGTTGCGAGTTTCGTTGCTCTGAGGTCGTGCCCAGCTGATCGAGAGGGACAGACCTCTCGAAGCATCGCGTGCACGACGAGGAGCACTGGGGCGTCGGCGCAATTGCGTCTGTACGCGCATGTCCATATCTTTCATATATCCACGGGGTGGAATAGGTGCCATCCACGGCACGTCTCTACGTGTCTCTGACTGGAACTTTGCTCTTTCTCATCCACGCTCGTACTTTCCCCGGAGCACCTGCTCTGCTGCAGACATCCCATAGGCGCTGCTTGAATCAAACATGTCGCCGGAGTTAGAGACGGGCGCGCTGCTGACAGGCATTCCACTGTATTGTTGCATTTCCGCATGGTAACTTGTGACCGGTGCAAAAGGTGGCCCACTTGGGCTCAACGGACTTCCAAATGGTGTGCTGTCGTGGCTGTTCTGCGCGCTAGAATGACTTCCATCATACGCCTCCTCGCTCCTGAGACTGGGCGGCACGGCGCTCGGAATTGCGTATCCAGGGACATTTGGCATAGTGTCGTTGATCTTTTGCATCAGTAGAGGCATGTACCTCTGTTGTCCACCTCTGAGCGTGCTGATCAATGTCATCAGCTGGTTAAGATAATCCCGTGGGCCGAATTCGAAGGTGTATTGCTCATGTGGTATTACAGACATCACGTCTGTCAGGGTGCATGCGACGTCGAACAATTTTTCCACAAGCCCAATGCCATGTACCTCCATTGCAGATTGCGTGAATTGCGACGTCGACTGAACCAGGTCGCGGGAGACTTCTATTGGATATTTGAAGCTCATAGCATGATCTGCTGCCGCCGAAGATAAAAAGCCATGGCTGATGGAGAGCTGCCATACCATGGTTCGAAGCCATTGTTGCGAGCACCGCAAGTCGACAGCTTGTGTTTCCGTACACGAGAGGTATGTTGGCAAAGCATCTGAAAGCTGCTGTTGCAATCGCGCAAGCCACTCGGTTGTACATCCCACCCGGGCCTTGTTCCAGAGACCTACAAAAGTATCATCAAATGGTCGGAAGAGGTTTACCAAATGAATGAAACCGTTCAGCTCCACCGTTTCAGCCGGGTCCTCGTCCAGGGTCGGAAGGTTGATGGTCGCGTGCAGAGTCAGCGGTTTGTGTTGTTGCAGCGCATAAGCACGTTCCGTCACAAATAGGAGCCAGTACAATCTTCTCCTCCGCGAGCTCTCAATGATGTCCGTGGACTGGTAGTTCGCCTCCTCGTGCATGCCCATGATCTGGGCCAGTGTCGTCGCCTCCCGCAAGTGGAACCACGCTGTATTGTGTCGGTCCAGGCAGAAGTAGCTGCCAAAGAAGAAGAACGAAGTAATGACCGACCACACCGTTGGGTTCTCAATGTAGTTGCAGCCCTTGCGCACTCGTAGGGCCTCCTGTAGCAACGCGTGGCCTAGTTGCAAGCTCGGTTGTGGTGCGATCTCCAATCCATCGAAGGCGTCGGGTGGCATGACCATGTTCGGTTGAATCATCATGTAGGCGCACAATGATACCACAAGGCAGTATGCTTCAGCGCTGGTTTCCATCTGGCCAATGGTCTCCCCCACCTTCTGACGATGGAGAATGGGCTGAGTGGGATACATGTGAATGAAATAGTAGTCGACGCAAGTCGTGATCATCTTCATCGACAGCAAGCCGGCCTTCCTCAGGTGGGCCGGCGAGTGAGGCGGGCTCTCGAAATCCAGACCATGTCGTCTCGCCGCCAGCTGTGATTGTCGCTGAGTCTCTCGAAGCTCCGAGATGACCTTCGCCCTCGACCCCTTTGGGCCCTTCTTCCTTGGTGGATGTCAGTAGAGGTGCCTCGAGTGTGGCAACACGGGAACGTACTGAGGGATGGCATTGTAGGTACACGTGAGACCGGCAGACGTGCAGTTCTTGCATGGCCGCGTGCCGTCCCCGATGCACTTGACCTTTCTCCGATGGCAGGCGTCGCAGGCCCGTTTCGCGGTCGTGGGTAGTGGCGCTGCAGACGAGGATGACGACTCCGGCATGTTCCCAGCGTGCTTGAGCCCTCTCGAGGAGACAGACACCTCTACAGGGCCGTTCAGTGTGGAGATCAGCATGAGCACTCGGACATGTAATAAGCAGCAGGATGCACAAGGTTTAAGGTGACGACCTGGTGCACGCGCGAGGACTGTAGCGGAGCGATGGTATTTCCCCGCGCCTCACAGGGTCATTGGTGGTGCCGTGCGGCGCCTAGAACGAAGATTGAGAGAGGTCCAATAAGAGAGGGGTGATCTGGAGGGTGTAGGATGAAGAGGCACGCCAGACGAGAGATGGCAGACGGGCTGGACAGGCCGGCGCCGGAGGACTTGCGCATGTTGACATGGCAGAAAGAGCGAGCATCCCAACGCAGTCCCCACCCACCAGTACTTACGGTATGCACGTCGACCATAGGGACGGAGCGCTGCAGGAAGCTTAGAGAACGTCAAGACGCCATGACGCTATGCGGCGTGGTCGCAGCGTGCATGCGCCAGGGCACTCGGCGGCGCGAGCGCTGCAGAGACTTTTTTTCCTGGGCATCGTCCAGCGCCCGCCGGCTACAGGCGGGCG
>JAASLG010001434.1:0-21174 GCA_013365235.1 Cercospora sesami
GCTCATAGTCGTCGTCATCATCTGATCCAATTTGGCCTTCTTCCATTCCTCCGTCTTCGTCTAGACCGGCAAAGGCAGGGAAATCAGGTGGCGTATACTCCTCATCTTCATCATCGTCCACTATCTCGTATGCAGTCCTCAGCTGGGCAGAATACGCGTTGATAGTAATCGGGTGGTCATCACGAACGCCAGCAGGTTGCTTACCCGAGACAGAGGTCTGAGCATAAGAAGACTGCGCATGAGGTCCTTCGAGGCTCTCGAGGTCTGCTGGGAGGGCACCTGCTGCGCGGTCAGAACCTTTACTTGCGCTTTGAGGCGAGGACCAGTCACTTTGGACCTGGCTCGAGTAGTAGTCGTTTGTGTCAAACGAGCTCGCCTCGCTGCCCACCCTGCCAGAATATTTCAGTCCGGACACGTGAGGCTCACGAGCAGCGGCAGCGGCAAGTATGGAGCCCATGTCAAGCGATGGCGCTTCCGCACCTTCGTCTCGACCTGGTCTCTTGCCCTGCGCAACCTGTGCTTGCAAATCACGCTCGATATGCTGGCGCTTGTGCTGGTTCTCAGCTTTTATCAAGACAGCCGACTTCTCCAAGAAGATGGGATCTAGGCCGCTGGAGGTGGCTTTGGTGAGCGATGGCGGCGCGCCATTCACGAAGGGCGTGTGCGATGTGTGCAGTCCGGGCAAACCGGGCAGAGAAGGTGCTGCAGGCGTCGAGTATTGCTGCGGGTTAGTGGTCGATGCATTCGCACTGTATGCTATGCCATTGGCACGACTGCTCTCTGCTGCTATCTGCTGTGCGCCAGGAGCTGGCGCGTGCAGCGACGCGAGGCTGGCTTTGATCTGCTCAACGGCAGCCGGCGGGAGCTTGAAGTGCGCATGCTTGCCTGATACCACAGTGCCAGCAAGGCCGAGCAGCTTGTTGTAGAAGGCTTCCTCTTCAGCAGGCGATGGTACAGTGCTGTTCATGCCCTGCGCGACAGCGTTCAACGCCATTTCGCTCTCCACCGCTGCTGCTCCTCGGACGCTCGGGTCTACAAAGGGAACGTAACATCGACTGTGCTGGGATGATCATCAGAAATCTGTCGCGCGTGGAACGGTAAGGCGACACCCAGCGCGACCGCTGATGTGGTGTCTGGTGTTGTGTCGGGGAAGACGCAAAATACAAGGAGAAGCGCGATCGAGTATCCGAGCAAGGCGGTGGCCCGTGCTGCCGGATGCTTCACCAACGAATCATCTGAGGCACGCGCTACCGAGCCATATATGTGACTACATCTACAACACCTTTCACCAACCCTCGCCTTCTTTCTCTTTCAACCGAATTGATATTGATTTCGGGCAAACGCATCCTTTCTCGCAGCTTCATCAGTGCATTGGCAAAACGCAATGACTTCCCACGGCATATCAAACGGCACCAAACAAGATGACTCGCGGGCCGTCTTCTTTTTTGACATAGACAATTGTCTCTATCCAAAGTCTTATAAAATCCACGAGCACATGTCAGTGCTCATTGATAGCTATTTTCAAACACACCTGAGCCTATCGCCCGAAGACGCCACCATGCTGCATCAACGCTACTACAAAGACTACGGCCTAGCCATCGAAGGTCTCGTACGCCACCACAAAGTAGACCCTCTCGAGTATAACGCGAAAGTCGACGACGCTCTCCCTCTAGATGACATCATCAAGCCCGATCCACAACTCCGAAAACTCCTACAAGACATCGACCGCACCAAGGTGAAGCCCTGGCTCTTCACAAACGCATACATCAATCACGGAAAGAAAGTTGTCAGGCTTCTTGGCATCGAGGATCAGTTCGAAGGCATCACGTACTGTGACTATGGGGCGGAGAAGTTGCTCTGTAAACCGGATACCGCCATGTTCGACAAGGCTATGCGGGAAGCAGGCGTGAAAGACCCAACCAAGTGTTACTACGTGGACGACTCAGCAATCAATTGCGTGGGCGGAAAGAAGTACGGGCTGAAGACAGTGCATCTAGTAGAAGAAGGCACGAAATCGCCTCCTGAGCCGGCTTGCGATCATCAGGTCAAGAATTTGGAGGAGCTGAGGGGCTTGTTTCCGGAGGTCTTCAAACAGAGCTCATGACTCCAGCGATCAGCAAATGGAAGAAATGTATGTTACGATATTACGAAGCAACGAAGGATGTACACGACGTGGTCGTGGAATTTGAGAATTGACAAGGAATGTGACTCACGGCGAATCGGGCGAGCTCTGGCAACGTCAACGCCAGCAGTCATACGGCCAACGCCACCCAGGCTTGGAGATGCGCAGCAATGCAGCAGACCAGTCTCGCCCGTCGTGGGTCGCAGGCATCCGCCGATGTTGCTTGGAGCTTCGCCTACAACGATCAAACTTAGCGTGGCGTTAACAAGAAGGCTGATTGGTAGAGTCTAGACATCTGTATATACACGATATATGAGTAGATTCAACCATCTCCGTCGCTACGACGAGAAGCAGTCATGTGTGCATCTTCATAAACATGCTGACTCGCGGAGCACGTTTGCGATCAAGAGCAGCTCTTGATCTCCTCCTTCGGCTTGGACTCATCATCGTGCTTCTTCTTTTCCTTCTCCAAACACTCGCCATACTCCTTCCACAGCTTTTTCACACTGTGCCCTTCGCAGCACTCCTTGAACAGATCGTCATTATATTCCCCTTTCCTCAAGCAGCCATTGATCTTCCGGACAGTACCAGGTCCAAATTTGTGCTCCAGCCAATCCAGAAAGTAACCAGTATGCTGATAGCCGCCATCCCAGTCCCCACTAGCTTCACGCTTCCAATGCTTGGCTGCAAGGCCAGCTCGTAGACGCACCCAGTCAGCAATGCCTTCAATCAATCCACCATTGCATGTTCCCTCCGCGTTCCATTGAAAACAATGCACCAGCTCGTGACAGACGACACCCAGCAACTCGTGTCTCTGATCCGGTCGAGTTCGATTTATGTAGTTCAAATTGAAGTGGATCTCCTTGTGATCGTCATCGAGATCAATACCAGTAGTGTAAGCAACACCATCCATTTCTCGGAGGATTAAAGTCACGCTCCGTGTGCCTGGTCGATGAGCCGAAGGAACATCATACAGCAGGTTGAGCACATTTTGGACTTGAGTCTCAAAGTCTTCGGAGGCTTTGATGTTTGATAGAAAGATTGCCGATCCTTCGTGGTTTACATCATGAAGCTGTAATCGCAGCTTCGGACAGTCGAACTTGTGTTTACGGATGGGTAGCGTTGAAGGCTCAGGAGATGTGGCGTTCTCAAGCCTGGGAATCGTAGGCATGCTTGAAAAGTCTTATGCAATAAAGCGGCGAGAACTCAGATCTTGTCTACGAGCAGGTTGGTCGGTGAGTGACTTGATGAACGACCCTGTGGCTTGATGGCCTTCTTATGCTTCCTCGGCCTGGCAGAGTAGCTTCTCGGGATCTGAATCCGACAACAGAGGACAGTGAATCAATGTATTCCGATGCTGCTCAGATATAAGATGCGTTCAAATGGAAGTGAATGTGTGGTTTCACACTCCGCATCCCTCGCATGGCTGATCCAAGACGCCTCTTGGCCTCAGCATGCAGGGATGTCTGGCGATTCGCGGAGACTACAAACTTTAACATCAGCGCTATTCGGCAACTTGACGAAATCGTGCAGGAACGACGGCAGTAAGGTGAGCAGGAGCAACAACAAACACATGCACGAACAGCAGGAGCGATCAATACGCGAAAGACAACGATTTCATACTCCATCTGCAACTTAACTGACCCGCTGCTGTGCGTCGGAGACAAGACCCGAGAAAAAGCGGGCGCACTGTCGCATAGGCAACCGTGCGGATCTACGAGACGTCGCGCGTGTTTGTCGGCGACTCCATCGATAGCTCCCTGCCAGCACACACTACCCACTGATCAGTCACAACAACTCGATCACGGCCTGCACCGCTCACGACGCGCTCGCCATGGATCAGCAAGCAGCGACTCTTTTGAGTACGCTCAAGCGACCCTCGGCGCAGACCGACGTCAAGATCAACCAGCTCAACGCGCTCAAATCCGACATCAAGCACTATCGAGTGCCCGAGAACGCACAATCCACCATTTTCGACTGCATCAAACTTGCTATTTCACAACAGGCATCCTCGACGCTGCTCAATACTGCCCTATCGACCCTTGGACACTTGGTCAAGCGACTCAAAATCCAGGACAACAGCGGCCATGCCATCTCACAACTTGCGCCGAGGC
Organism: Cercospora sesami; assembly: GCA_013365235.1. Taxonomy (NCBI): domain Eukaryota; kingdom Fungi; phylum Ascomycota; class Dothideomycetes; order Mycosphaerellales; family Mycosphaerellaceae; genus Cercospora; species Cercospora sesami. The sequence goes on from JAASLG010001434.1 coordinate 4,237, forward strand.
TCCTTCCGGCCCTCCAGGAAAGGCTGGGTGATTTGCGCGAGCCAGTTCGCGCGGCTGCATCGCAAGCCATGGGTGACTTGTACCCCTTTTGTACGAGCGACATCGAGGAGATCATTCGGGACGAGGCCATTGGAGGGTCCAGCGTGCGCGCAAAGGAGACGGGAATGAGGTGGGTGGCTCGAATGCACAAAGACGAAGGCATGCCTTTCAAGTCATACACACAGAGCATTGTTGCGAGGTTGGAGGATGCGGACGGGACAGTGCGAGAAGCCGCCAAAGCTGTCGTGTTGGAATTATTCAGCGATGCGCCGAATGGTGCCAAGCTCGATCTGAAAAAGCAACTGAAAGCATATTCGGTGCGGCATGCTATTGCGACACAAATTCTGGCCGGTATTGGTGCGGAGGGAACTGCGTCACGGCCACAGACATCGAGCAACCCAGCGCGGACTGCGACACCAGACATGGCTGCCTCGACGCGCTCGTTGCCAGCGCACAAGGACTTAGATGAAATCTTGAAAAGCGAGGCTGCGCAGCCGCCGCCACAAGAGACCGTGCCGATGGATCCCATATACCTGCACTCTCAAAGAGAACTTGAAGACATCTTCAACGATATGCTGCCGCACATGGAAGGAAAGGAGACCGAGCACAACTGGATCCCTCGAGACAAAGCTGTCCTGAAACTGAGGCGAATATTGAAGGGCAACGCGCCGAGCGAATATCACCATGCGTTCATGGCCGGGATCAAGAGTGTGATAGAAGGTATTCTGAAGATCGCAAATTCACTTCGCACAACCATGGCCTCGAACGGCTGTCAATTAATACAAGAGCTTGCAAAGACACTCGGCCCTGCAATGGATCCCCATGTCGAGATTCTGCTTCAGTCGTTCATCAAGATGAGCGCTGCCACAAAGCATATTCAAGCGGAGAACGGCAGGGTGACGGCTGGTGAGATCTTCCAAAACTGCACATATCACAACCAGATGATGCGACACATCTGGTTGGCCGCACAAGACAAGAATGCACAAGTAAGGCAATGTTCAACAGGCTGGCTTGCGATCATCCTCAAGCGACAAGCGAGCTACAAGAGCAGCTTTGACAGCTCTGGTGGCCTTGAATTAGCAGAGAAGTGCATAAAGAAAGGCTTGGACGACTCGAACCCCAAAGTCAAGGAGAGCACACGAGCTACATACTGGACTTTCGCGAAGACATGGCCGGCCAAGGCAGAGAAGATCATGGGCGCATTAGACGCGAAGGCGAAAGCCGCTCTCGAGAAAGATCCTAACAACCCTAATGCATACCTGCATCAGTCCGTGGCGGCGGCTTCAACAACGTCGAGACCTGGAGGCACGGCGAGCAGGACTACACTGCGTGAACACATGGAGGCGCAGAGGAAAGCAAAGGCCGGCGGTAAGCTGCCGTCGCGACCCAACTCAGCCATGGCAGATCTATCGCCCGTGAAGGGCCGAGCGACTCCGAATGGCTCTGTTCGTGGACCTTCAAAAATGTCACAGGTCACAAACAGACAAGTATCCGGGCAGTCCAATGCTTCTACCGCAGAATCGTCCAGTTCCGCAGCGGCTGCGAAGAAGGGTAGTTCCCTCATGTCTGGTCCTGTGCGGCGGCCACGAAGGCCGGAAATTGCACGTCCACAAACAGCCGATCCATATGCCTCAAGACGCATGCTCCGGCCAACGACTCCCGCAACTGACAGTGACGCTGGAAGCCCAGACAAGAACACTGGAGCGTCGAAGGCATCTGCTGTAGCCTCTGGTACTGCCAGGAACACGGGCAAGACAGCAGGAGTTGCCAACGGCAGCCCTCGAGCGAGCCCATTCCGATACAGTCCTGCTCTGTCAAAGAAGCAGTCACAGCCCGGACTTGATTCAAGACCTAGTAGCAAAGGCAGTGAGACTGCCCGTAGCTTCCGGGAGGACGACCGCCCGATGGGCATGCCCAGGGGTATCACTGATAGAGGCCAGTTTTCTCCAGGTCATAAGCGTCCTGGGCTCGGCGAGACTAGGTCCGTGGACAGTGGCATCCCGTACTTGGCAGATGAAGAAAACTTCACCATGGTCATGCCAAGCCTACCTAATCAGCCCCGAGCACCTTCGCCTTTGGCATACAGAAGTCCTATCAGGGCCATGTTCGAAGAAGCGCGGAACGTGGGCAAGCTCTCGCCCGAGGCGCAGCGTACCATTAGTGGCTCAGGAGGGCTAATGGACGATGTGAACGATGTCCGGGCTGCTGATGAAGTGCAAATATACGAAGATCCATTCGTCGAGAGCATAACACAGCCCGGCGCGCAAGATGACCGAAAGGTCCTGGGCGAGCTCCCCTTGAATGAGAATGTCAGAGAGACGAGCCCTACACAAAGCGTTGGCTCCAGCAATGGTCCTAACAGCCCACCTCAAACGAACGGCGTACGACCTCCGCCCCTCAGTTCGACGCCTCAGGACCGGGCAGAGGTAGTCAGAAACCGGCGACTACTAAGTTCTGGTATTGAGCGCATCAGGACTAAGGCACTGGATGCACACGGCTTCCGCCGCGTCCAAGATCTCGTCAAATACAAGGGCGACATCTGGGACGGCGGCAAGAAATACGATGAGCTCATGACAGTCCTGCTCGAGTACCTACAGACCATGGACCAAGACTCAAAACTGGCACAGCAGCCCTCAAAACTCGCCGGGCTCAAAGCACAAGCATTGAGCGTGCTCCGAGCTCTCGTTGCGCTGCACCCAAAGGACGCGGCAGCCTGGCACGCCAAAGCACTCGTTGCAGTCCTTGCAGTGCGCAGCGCAGTAGACGCCAACAGCCACGTCACATCAGACATCCAACGTACCGCCGACGAAATCATCAAAGACGCCAACCACGAAAACTGCATCGACGCAGTCCTCGACTTCCTGCCCGAAAGCAGTGAAGAATCCCCTCGGATGATCGCCATGGCTCTTTCTATACTTCGCCAACTTGTCACGAAATCGAAGTCTGATAGGGATGCCAATCTAGGTCCAGAACGCAAGTTCCGACTCGCACAGACCACAGCTCGCTTTTTGAATGATGGGGACTCGGAAGTGAGGAAAGTGGATGTCGATCTCGCGAGTGAGTTGTTCGATGTCTTTGAGCCGAGCAAGGCGGACTTCTGGCAGGAGTTCAAGGGCGTTGATGAGGGTCGTTTGGGGTTGTTGACTTACTATATTGCGAAGAAAGGGAACAGGTTGGCTGGGATTGCGACGCAATAATAGACTGCATACCAACGCCACTAGGCTTTTCGCTGGAGAAGAGAGGGGTGGAAGAAAACGGATGAGCACTTGATCTCGTATTCTCTTTTGTCCCTCTTGCAGGCACACATTGTCGTAATACCACTAAGTTCAAGCGCAGGCGTTGGATTGGAGGGAATGGAAAAGATGGGGAGTCTTTGGGATTTTGGGAGGGTTGGTTGCAATTGGGGAAAAAGGCGACCAAAGAGTACTACCACTACTACCACTACTTCCAGCTTCTTTCTAGGACCCTCTCTTGCGGTATAGCATTTTTGGTTGTATAATACCTGGTTTGAGGACATCATGAAGTTACCCATCGTTCTTTTCATGCGTTATTCGTGTGATGCATGTATGTGAAATTTTGGTGAAAAGGTGAGAGATGCAATTTGAGATGCGTTGCCCACGCAAAGGCAGAATAGCGAAGCTACGTGAGCATATTTTCTCGTGGCTCCGCATAGCCTATAGAATTGATTGCCCGAAGAAGGCAATGAAAAGATGCACTGGTTGCTGCAGGGGCGGATCAAGCGTTTGTCGATCTTGGTCTCATTCTAGAAGGAGTATAGGTACGAGTAAGGGGCGGATACGGTGAAGTTGGAGATGTGGGGTCAACGGCGTGGTTGTGGCGTCACAATGTGATTGCAACTATCATTGTTGCTCCTTGGAAACATACCTCCTAGGTCTATTCGCGGGATCGACGAGCGATTCTCACACTGATGAGCGTTGTTATCAGTTGGCCGGACATTTGTTGCATGGAGTGACTCCTGAGTTTTTGCTGCGACGCGATCGGTGTGTGCTGTACGTGCTGTACCTGACAGATAGGAAACGGACGAATCAGATGTTGAATGTGCCTTGGAGTTGTGCTGGTGCAGGATGTGTTTGTTCACATGACCTTTGCCATCCTGCAGCATATGCAACGGACGCCACTCCGGATGTGGTTCTGGTGCCCTAGCGGCATGGTGTAGATGAGCATCGACAGGCTGTAAGGCTGCGACGCTACACGTTCCAACGTGTTCGGCGTTTCTTGGATCAACGCCACTGAGAACGCTCTCTGTCCGTTGCTTCCTTTGGGCAGTGTCAGCGTTGTCAGCCGGATCAGCGTTCGACGAGAGACAGCAGGTGTGGGAGAAAGTATCTGTGTACACTCCTAATCTGGCGAGGATGAAGTCTGGCCAAGCTCCGATCGTTGTTATGATTCGCCAATCCGAGGTTCTCGATAGCGGCTATGAGGCGCATTAGGTTGATGCGGGCTGCGAGCTGGCGAGAGCGCGAAAAGCGGTCCGCTTGCGCACGATAATTCGCCGACCGAACCACAAGTGTTGTCGCAACGTGTGGACATTTGGAGATGACGATGGGTGCTGTTGCGCAGCACGAAGAGGGTGTGGTGATCTGCTGACGCTCCCATAGGAGAGGCTGTAAGACAGTTTTGCAGCAATGCAGCGGTGAGGCTGGCCCGATGTTGGGTCATCATCCTGGACCTGCCTTGGCCCCTATTCTTGTCTCCTCCACGCTGCATTGCTGCTTCGGTGAGGCGCGTCGCGTCCGGTACAGCATACAATTCTGGCGGACGCAGGTGGGCCAGCACCAATTTGCGTGTCACGCTCTCAGGGTCTCGCGTGCGCTCGTGTGCTCGAGCTCGGCTTTCACGACAAAGTTGCGTTAGCGAGAGGAAAAGCACCAACAGAGGCGCATGCGGGATAGCCGCGAAGGATTTGGCCTCGAATTCAGGGCGTTTGACAGGCTGCGCGAGAGAGTCTGCGACAGCGCGCGTCCACGGGCAACAGGGGTCGTCGAATCTATTCGGGACGGCCAGTGATGGGCCAAACAGACCGCGTCCCAGCGCTCAGGCAGGATGAGGCAGCACACCAGGCAGATCTGCGTGGGTTTGCGGCACATTGCACGTCTTCATCTCGATGAGAGGCTCGGCCGCCGTGCGTCCCAGTTTCACCTTGGGGGCCCCAGAGCTGAGACGCGCGCCGGGCCCGTAGGCAGATGGCCTGGTTTTCGTCGAGCCAAACACTGCAGCAGCACAGCGAGTGCTCGCCATGAGACGTCGCAATGGGTGGCGCATAGCTTCCTGGCTGTCCCACGCGCGTCGCACGGCATACCCGTGCGCCGAGCTGGTGGTGGAGCGCAACGTACAGGACAGGCGGCAAGCGGACGCTAGGGAGGCCAGCGGAAAGGCTGTTTCAAGATGCGTCTGTTGCGCGCCGGCCTGTGCAGAGGGAGAGAGCGCACGCAGGCGAGCCCTGGTCTGCGAGGTGCTTTGAAGTGTCAGCCGTCTCGCGTGTCCGCAATTCCACTGCCTGCCCGCCCGCGCTCTCTCGTGGCGCCCTGCCCTGCTGCTGCTGCTGCTGCTGCTCGATCGCTGTGCCTAGCCGAGCCATTATCGCCGTGCTGCACCACCTCCGCCGGCCCTCCGAGCGGCGTCGTCGATGTTGGGGAAGTCACTGTTGTAGCTGCGCCCAGCTAGCCCGAACCCGCAAGCGCCATTCGCTCACGCCGCCCGAGCGAGAGTTTGAGCGGTCGAGATCTGAGCTGGTCCCCCCTTCACTTCCAACCTTGGCGCAACTGGACCTCGCTGACTGGGGCGGGACTGGTCTTCTGCCAGCTCTTTGCTGCAACCACGCCTCGTCATCCTCACCACCGACACCTCCTGTCGGCACTCACGGCGGCGGTGCGCGACGGCGCGGCCACACTCGCTTGGACTTGGAGCTGTACTATTGGGAGGAGCACTGTCGCGAATGGTTCATGCTAGCCGGCGAGCAAGGAGACACATAGCAGCACGGGAGCTGCGTGAGAAGAGAAGAAGCAAGCAAGAAAGCAAGCAGCACCGCAGCGGAAGAGCAGGACCCACGAATTGGATCGCGATCACGAAGCACGACGAACGAACACATCAGGCTATCAGCGCCAGCGACATCCGGAGGCGTCGCCGCTCCGGCATTGCATGATCCATTGCCAGGGCTGAGCCCACGGCAGTGACAATGGCTACGATGGAGTCTCCCAGCACATATCCCGAATCACCTATGGAGCAGGAGGATGTGGTATACCCGTGCAAGGGCTGTGGAGAGGTATCATCACACCCAATTCCAAGTAGGTTGCGACATGGAAAGTCTAACTAACACGTCGCCGTAGATACTCGAAGAGGGCAAAGCATTTGAACTTGGTACGTGCGATTCTTCTCTGGTTCTGCATGAGCATGTGCCGCGCAGACAACATGATGCAAATATGGCTGCGGGATGGAATACACGCTGACGATGATGATACAGCGGGCAACCGATGGCACATTGACTGCTTCCGATGTAATACATGCGGCACTCTTCTGGACTCGGACGCCAACTTGCTCCTCCTTGGCGATGGGAGCCTCATCTGCAACAACTGTACATACAGCTGCAGTGCATGCGGGAACAAAATCGAGGACCTGGCAATTTTGACGGGCGACCAGGCCTTCTGCTCAGGATGTTTCCGATGTCGAAACTGCAAGAGGAAGATTGAGAATTTGCGATATGCCCGCACATCGCAGGGCATCTTCTGCATGAGCTGTCATGAGAGTCTCATGGCGCGACGGCGGAAGAAAGCGCGAACACCCAAACAGACCGCGCCAGGAGCGCAACCGGGCCACGATAAGGCATTGCCTTCGCTTCCTCCTGGAGTTGCTCCTCAGAGCGCTTTCACACCAGAGAGTGAGGCAGCGCCCGAGACGGACTCGGCGAACCAGACACCGCAATTGGAATCCGCGTCACAGAAGCACACGACTTCACGCACTCGCGGTGCATCTCATTCCAAGAATTATAATCGCGACGTATCCCCGCTCACTGAATCTACACGGAAAGGTGAGCTGAACGGCATTTTTGAGCATGAACAATTAGGAACTGATCGCAAGCAGATGGGCCCACATTGCCAGCCAGTACATATGGCGAAGGGAGACCCTCTAACGTGTCGAGCTCGAACGATGATGACGATTCCGAGAGGGGCTTTCTCCCAATGGCGTTCGATCCAACGCCAGTGCAAGCGCCCCCGCAATCGCAGATGTCAATGCCGCGAAACAGAACTTCGAGAGCACCCGAGGAATTATCACCACCAACAGTGCAGAAGGAGAATCAGCCGCCGAGGGACTATTTTGGTGCAAATGGGCGGCTATCGGCAAAGCCGTCCACGAAAGAGCATTCGCAAGATGGGCGCCCAGGCACTGCCAGTGCTTCGTCGAGATCAGTCTCCACTGAACGCGAGCCTGACCGGGATCGCTCGGCGAGCCATTCCAAGCCGAGTCCACACATTTTGTACCAAGACAAGGGCCGTAGCAGGAAGCGGGATACCTCTGGGGGTAATACGCCTGTGAATGGTGCTACGCCTGTGGTCACCTCTCCACCTGAGCGGACTGCCAGCAAGCCGCAACCACATCCTCTGGCAACAGATCACAAAGCACTGAGCAATCAAGCTAGCCCCCAGGACCCTTTCCGACTCGGAGAAGTTCCTCCCTCGAAACGAGCTGACTCGCGGAAGACTTCGCGCACAGGAGAATCGGATGCGGTATCGCCTATGGAAAGGTTAAGTCGGGATAGCGATTCCAACAAGCCCATCTCTCCAGTGTCTGTGGGATCGCAGAACTCTGTCAACCCATTCGACGACCCCAGGCGCAAGGATGGTACCACTCCAGGAGCTACGCCTGTTCCACCCCGACACGCTGACAGAGGTCTGCCATTGCGAGGAGACTCTCTAAACACAGCACCTGCTATTACCATGCAGTCAGCAAGTGAGCAGTTGACTCCCAGCACCAATGCAGCCCACAAAAGGGACGTTTCAGCGTCATCAATGGGTACGTCTTTCGTCGACGCACAGAGCACCATATCTCGGGATACCAGCCGTTCGAGACCCGAACCACAACAGCGGGTCAGCCTTGATCTCGCTCCGCCGCCGCGGTCTGCCACGCGACCGACAGCACCCAGCAAGTCCGTTGCTAACGATGACTTTATCGCACCTCGACACGCTCCCCCGCCGCCTCCCCCGGCGGCAACGGAAAGGCACAGACAGAATGATTCGATCAGCACTCTACAGAGTGAAGATCGCGACGCCCAGCAGCTATCCCCTGGTTTGCGAAGTGCTGGTCTACCAAAGTACAGTCTCGACGGCGGCTTTAGTATGGACGACGAAATGGGACGAATACTTCGTGGAGAAGCCCCTCAAACATCGAGCAACAACGGATCGTCTTCTCCTTCGGTGCTGAGACGTGTGTCGAATGCTGTGAAGCATGGCAGAAGTTTCAGTGATCGCGCGCCCACGCAAGGAGGGCAATCGCCTAGGAATGGATCGCTCGCAAGCGCGACACCGAACATCACCTCGCCCACAAGTGCGGATGGCTTCGAGTCAGTCCGCGCATCGCTTCGGCGTGCGCAGCAGCATATCGCTGAACTGGAGTCGGAAAAGCTGAAGCTGCAAGAGAAACTCGACAATAGCGGTGACCTTAAGGCGGCCAACAGCGAATTGCGAGAAAAGCGGTCCACAATGGCATTCCTCGATACGCAGCGCGAGATGATTGTACGGGAGCTTGAAACCATGACGGAGCATTTGGCCAAGGTCAAGGATACCAACCAGCCACTGGACATTTCTGCGCTGAAGTCGAGCATTTTGCGTGACTTTGCGGACTCATTACAGAAACTCAAAGACAATATGGGTGCTCAGATTGAAGACTTGATTCGCAAGCGCAACGAGCTCACCGACGAGATTGGCAGCTTGATCCAGATGAAAGACAAGGGCTTCCAGGAGTACGAGTCATTGTCGACCAAGAACGCACAACTGGCCTCTCACAACAACGAGCTCATTCGAAGTATACAGGGCATGTACCAGGACAATCGCGCGCCGAACGGCACACCTGGAGCCAACGGACTTGGAATATACAATGGCAATATGAAGGATGCATCGTCCGCAGAAGTGCGAAACCTCAACCCCGTCGTCACAGACACATCCATGCCCAACTTGCTGCAGGATCCAGATTCTGAACAAGCAACAATTCTCACGACACCGCAAGTGGTGAACATCCGAAAGGGTGCTCAGCCGAAGAAGTTCAACTGGCGGCGCGGTGGTGAGAAGGTCGCCGGGAAAGTGAGCAAGGGTATCAAGGGCGCCTTCGTTGGCAACGAACAGCCACCAAAGGGCCAGTATACCATTGGCATGCCCTATAATTCAAGCCATAATGGACAAGCGATGCCTGGAAGCGATCACAGCAGCGTCAACAGCAAACAGACCTTGACAGATGAGAAGAATCATGGCTTCTTCAAGAATGCCAATGGCAAAGCTGGCATGCACTTGAAGAACAGCAGCAATGTGAACTTGGCTGCTGCCGATGGATCTGGTAAGTGCATGGCGCAATCCAGGCTCGAGATATTTATGCTAACATCTATAGTCCTCTTCGGCTCCGAGCTCTCCTCCCGCTGTGAACACGAGGGTCGCGTCGTGCCCGGCATCGTCCTGACCTGTATTGCCGAAGTCGAGCTGCGCGGCATCGATGTTGAAGGCATCTACCGCAAATCAGGTGGCGCAGGCCAAGTGAAGCAAGTCCAGCAAGGTTTCGAAAAAGACCCCAGCTTTGACATCTCCGACGAAGACTTGGATATCCACGCCATCACCAGCGCACTCAAGCAATATTTCCGCAAACTGCCTACCCCACTCATAACTTACGACGTCTACGACGCATTACTCGAAGCCGGACAAATCCAGGATAAGGAAAAGCAGGCTTCTGCACTGCGCGCTGCGATCGATAGCCTTCCGGACGCGCATCGCGATTGTTTGGGCTTTTTGTTCCAGCATTTGGCGAAAGTCGTCACGTACGAGAGCAAGAATTTGATGACGCCGTTGAATCTCGCTGTCGTTTTTGCGCCGACGATTATGCGGCCGCTATCTATTGAGCGCGAGATGAGTGATATGCAGGTGCAGAGGGCAGCGGTGCAGGCATTGCTGGAGAATCATAGAGGGGTTTTTGGAGAGGAGTGATATGTGATGCGATGGATTGGGGACTTTTTAGTTGGATGAGAGAGAAAAAGAAAGACAATGAAAGAAAGAGATCTTCTCTGTGGTTTTTTGAAATTTTCTGCTTTGCTTGTTTTCTGTTTGCTTCTCTGGACATATTGCTGCTTTACTCTTTTTCTGAGAAGTTGGCTTTGAGCAAGCGAGCGGTCCATGTCTTCTTTGGAGAGAAGGGAGAGAGAGGATGGATGAAGGACAAATTGATGGAAAGAGAGATATGGGCAGAGAAGCAAGCAGGCCACCAGAATAGCAAGTCCAAATGTGCTAGGGCTATGCGACGAGTAGTGGGCAGGGGAGACCAGGGAGAGAAAGCAGAGAAGCCAAATTTCCAGCATGAAGATTGCTACGAGTAGGAAGGAAGAGAGACATTTTCCAAGTCGCGAACCAGAATGGGGAACTTGCGAGGAAGAACTGCAGTGAGGACTAAGGGATCGTTGATTTGACTTCTGCTCCAAGAGAAGGCGATGTTTGATTTTTGAGAGGTCTTTATTAGCGTGCGATGTTGGTTTGAAGTTTGTTGCTGTTATTGCTGTTGCTTTTTTCAGATATCCTCTTGTTTATTAGCTTTTTGTTCGTTGGCAATGGAAATGATGTGTGGGATTCTCGTATTCATTTGTGAGTTTGCGATGACTGTGATGATAGTGAATGAGAGAGTGATGAATGTCTCTGATGGGTGTGAGTTAGGGAAGTGCAGGATGAAGGATAAGTGCGTGAAGTTAATCGAGGTAAGTGGGTGAGAGTAGTAGGAATTCAGCTCCGATTTGCGATGTGGATAGTAGCGAAATGCAATGTTATGCGACTGCCACGTGTGACGCGTCTGACAAGAATGTGTAATGCAGAGCGCAAAAACTTCAAAAGTGCCAGTGAGCAAATAGAAAAGAAGTACGAGACGTTGTAAGCAAAAGAGAAAAAGTCGCAAGTCCGGATTCGAACTCGCGACTTTGAAGGAATTGGCAAAAGAAGAAGAAGACAAAGGGAAGGGCTGTGAACAGCCAGTCAAGAATTCCATTTCTTTGAGTGAGCTACTTCCCTGAGAGTGGAAGTAGTTTAACCGTATATAAAGGTCAACTGGCAGTTCACTGCCTTGGGAAAATCCGCAGGTTTCCGGAGGCAGTGCAGGCTAAGCGGTGCTTGGTGATCCATGGGTGTGGCAAATTTTATGGGCGCGGAGACGTGGTACACGGCTGTGTGGGTGTCTGAAGGACGTTTGAGTTAACGGATGGGCACATGGGATACAACGGAGCGCATGGTACTTAGAGAATGGATTGAGCGTCACGTAGGCTGTCTGTTGTGGCCCTTGATCAAAATGTGCACCGCAGAATGCCCCAGCTTGGATTCAGATCGAGCATACGAAGCCGTTCAAAGGCAGCCGGAATGCATCATAAGTGCCATCTGGAAGCTATGTTGCCATCGAACCATTCGACCCACGCCAAGATCTCGTCGGTCTGGAAGCAGATGGATGCGTCTTGCCGTGGTGCTTGCAACCGGGTGGCAGTGACAAGTCTGGGATTTGATCGGGTAGGCACAGTCCCGTCTACCAACAAGCTCCGAGCAATGTAAACTGATCATTAGTATATAGAATGTATGAAGCTGCTCGTGAAAAGAGAGGTGAAGTGAAGTGGGAACCGATGACGGACAGGAAAGCTCCCTCGAGCAAACAAACCCTGTCAAACTTTCGTGGTTGAGACGCCGACCCAGCTGTCCGAAGATTATTGTTTCCATCTCCATTGCACTCGACACACTCGACACGACATCTCCCACTCTCCGAATCCAGCATCTCGTCCCTCACTGCCATCATGTTCGCCGCACGCAAGGTCTCGCAGTCCGTCCTCGGCGCCGCCGTCCAGCGCCGGGCATTCTCCGCGACTGCTAGCAATGTGAGCTGCCCTCCATCGCATCCCTTCAACCGCGGCGCGACCAGCAGGCATTGAAAGCTAACCATAACGCGTGTCTACAGGCATCCAAGGTCGTCGTCCTCGGAGCCGCTGGTGGTATCGGCCAGCCTCTGTCTCTCCTCTTGAAGCTCAACCCACGAGTGAGCGAACTCGGACTCTACGATGTGCGCATGGCACCAGGTGTTGCCGCCGACGTTGGCCACATCAACACCAAGAGCACAGTATGCATAGGAGAAGACGATACAGCAGAAATGCAAAAACTGATAATCAATCAAGGTCGTTGGCTACGAGGCCGGTGAGCCCGGTCTGGCTGCTGCCCTCAAGGGCGCCAACATTGTGGTTATCCCAGCTGGTGTGCCACGCAAGCCAGGCATGACCCGTGATGGTACATGGTCTCTAGCTCCAAACGCTCAGTGTGGCATTGACTGATGAACTGCTTCCAGACCTGTTCAACACCAACGCATCGATCGTCCGCGACCTCGCCAAGGCCGCCGCCAAAAACTGCCCTGACGCTCACATGCTCATCATCTCCAACCCTGTCAACAGCACCGTCCCAATCACCGCCGAGGTGTTCAAGAAGGCGGGCGTCTACAACCCAAAGAAGCTCTTCGGTGTGACCACCCTCGACGTTGTCCGTGCCTCGCGCTTCATCTCGCAGATCAAGAACAACGACCCAGCCAACGAGAACATCACCGTGGTTGGAGGTCACTCCGGCGAGACCATTGTCCCACTCCTCAGCCAAGCTGGCCACAACCTCGAGGGCGCCGAGCGTGATGAGTACGTCAAGCGTGTGCAGTTCGGTGGTGACGAGGTCGTCAAGGCCAAGGACGGTGCTGGCTCTGCCACCCTCTCCATGGCTATGGCTGGTGCCCGCTTCACTGAGTCCCTCCTCAAGGCCGCTCAAGGCGAGAAGGGCGTTGTTGAGCCAACCTACGTCGACTCACCGCTTTACAAGGACCAGGGCGTGAACTACTTCGCATCCAAGGTCACTCTTGGACCTAACGGTGTTGAGGAGATCCACCCAGTGGGCAAGGTCACCGAGCACGAGCAGAAGCTCCTCGACGTGTGCTTGAAGGACCTCAAGAAGAACATTGAGAAGGGTGAGCAGTGGGTCAAGGAGAACCCTTAGATTCACGATTACATGAATTGAGGATGAAGGAGTGAACGAACGATCAAGCAGAGTCCGGTTGTGCGCTGGACGCTGTGACGGTGGCTGCTTCTGCAATGGGGGTTTTGTGGCATAGAGCTTCTGTAACCCAGCTGTAGATTACTGTATTCCGCAAAAGTCGCGTGTACCATTACCCAATGTCTAGTCACCTTTCATGATTGATTCACTTTTGAGCATGATTCAAACGTGCTCAGCTGCACTCAGCTGGAGATTGCCAGCTCAGTGACAAGCATCGTAGCTTCACGGAACTCGCCAGCATGCCGTGCCTGCCAAGTATAATGCCCGTCGCCGATATGAGGCGAAAGTAAGACAACAAGCCGTATGCTCCGAGCCAGCTGCATAAAATAATAGAACATCACTTGACCAGCAACACGACAGCCCTCACGCACTATTCTGCTGAGCCCTCTCCACATGCAGAATCCACCACACGAGCCACGGCATAATCGCACGTAACTCGGAGCGCGTCCCACAAGAGCTCGGTATACCAGGGGGGCCAGACTTGGTTCCGTGAGCGGATCCCATCTCTCGTGGGTTAGCCGTGGGGAAGGACGGGAATCCGAGTCAAGTTGGCGGTACTTCTAGGCGCTGCGCTGTCCTCTGGTGCTGGGCAGGAGACGACCAGTTTCACTAAACCGGGCACTTCTCACTTGCGCAGTCTCAACTATACAGACACATGTCGACCTGCAGCTGATATCACGCGGCTCACTTGTGAAAGACGATCAAAGACCGAGAGACCCCTGTCGCGCCGAAGACAGAATCCGCAGTGTCTGTTCTGGCTTGTGCCGAGGTCCAAGGAACGGGCTGCGTTGTGACGACAGCAGCCGGCAGCACCAACCACGAGACGGCCGCCCGGAGCTACGCAAAAGTGCAGCGCGCGCGACGAGAATTGCCAGCTTCGACCGCGGGAAACGACAGGGTGCTTCGGCTATCACAGCGCTGCGGAAATATTCTTAGCACGAGGCCACAGAGTGTCTCCAGCAGGTTCCCTTCCTTCTTGCTCGTCCTCCCTTCGTTCCCACTGTGCCATGTTCGCGGCGGTTGCCAGAAGGCGAGTCTTCAATTCTGCTGCTCCAGCGACGGCCATTTACCGAGGGACAACTACTCCAGGCCTGCAGGTGCGTGTGCTTCCGATACATATATGGGTACTTCTGCCGAAGTACTCCAGGTGTTTTGTTCTGAATGACGACGATTGTGAGACTCATTGCTTTGACAGAAATTCACCATGGCACAACAACAGAAGCGAAAGCAGAGCAATCTGCCGGCAGGTACGTGGGAGCATGCAATGTCGCGTGATACTGAACTGACGGTTACACTGGCAAAGGCTACAAAGAGGACCACAGCAAAGGTGCCATGCTCAGATTTGAGGAGTCGCTGCCACGGTTACCAGTGCCTACGCTCGAGGAGACGGCGAAGCGCTACCTGAAATCCGTCCACCCGCTTCTCACACCAGCCGAATATGACAACACCAAGATGGCCGTGGAGGCATTCGTGAAGCCCGGCGCGGTTGGACATACACTACAGGAAAGGCTAAAGGCCAGAGCTGCGGACCCTGGGACCAAGAACTGGTTGTCCGAGTGGTGGAACGAGGCGGCGTACTTGGGATACAGAGACCCCATTGTGCCATACGTTTCATACTTCTACAGCCACCGCGATGACAGGAAACGACGGGACCCTGCGAAGCGTGCCGCAGCTATTGCATTCGCTACACTCGAGTTCAAGAAGCAGGTGGACACAAACGCACTGGAACCAGAATACATGAAGAAACTGCCCATGGCCATGAACTCGTACATCTGGATGTTCAATGCATGCAGAAGACCAGCTAAGCCATCCGACTACCCCGTCAAGTACGACGCCGAGCAGAACCAGCACATTCTCGTCATTCGCAAGAATGCATTCTTCAAGGTGCCACACACCCACAATGGCCAGAACCTGAGCGCGAAGGAGCTGGAGTACCAGTTCAGACGCGTGTATGAGATGGCAGAAAAGGCCCCAGCCGTCGGTATCATGACTACAGAGAATCGCGACAACTGGTCAGACATGCGGGAGCGTCTGGTCAAGGCAGACCCCGCTAACCAGGCAGTGCTCGAGGCTATCGAAGGTGCTTCCTTCGTTGTCTGCCTCGACGATGCTACTCCTGTGACTCTCCACGAGCGTTCCCGCCAATACTGGCACGGCGATGGCAGCAACAGGTGGTTTGACAAGCCTTGCCAATTCATTGTCAATGACAATGGCACTTCTGGGTTCAACGGCGAGCACAGCATGATGGACGGCACACCCACTTCACGGCTCAACGATACTATCCTGCACTGGATGTTTAACGACAAACTCGACTTCGAGAACCCTCAATTCCGCTCTGATATCCCCGACCCAGCACCACTGAAGTTCAAGCTCTCGGGCGAGAACTACGCCGACATCGCCCTCGCGCAAACACACCACATCGGGCTCATGAGCCAACACGAGCTCCGCGTCGAAGCCTTCCAAGGCTACGGCAAAGGCCTCATGAAGAAATTCAAGTGCTCTCCCGACGCCTACGTCCAAATGATCATCCAACTCGGCTACCACAAATTCTACGGCAAGAACCGCCCAACTTACGAGTCCGCCGCCACGAGACGTTTCCAGGAAGGACGAACTGAAACATGCAGAACAGTGTCCGATGAAGTGGTCGCTTTCTGCAATGCCATGGCTCACCATCTCAGCACAGACGAGGAGTGCCGCGACCTCTTCCGCAAAGCCATCGGTGCACATATCGAATACATCACCGCTGCTTCCGACGGAAAGGGCGTGGATCGCCATCTCTTCGGTCTAAAGAAGCTCATCAAAGAAGGCGAAGAAGTTCCTCAGATTTTCAAGGATCCTGCATATACGTACAGCAGCTCGTGGTTTATTTCTTCGAGTCAGTTGTCTTCAGAGTACTGGAATGGATATGGTTGGAGTCAGGTTATTGATGATGGATGGGGGTAAGTCGTCCACCCAGCACCGAAAACGAAAAAGACAACAATGGGAATTGATGAGCTAACATGTGTCTTCTTTGTGCAGAATCGCCTACATGATCAACGAAAACAGCGTCCAATTCAACATCGTCAGCAAGAACCTCGGAGCGGAACGCATGGCGTTCTTCTTGAATGAGGCGGCGCAGGATATTCGAGCGATTTTGGAGAGTGAGAACACTAGTGCTAAGGCCAAGTTGTAAACAAGAGAATTCGAACATCAAAGCAATCATGAGGACATGTCGCGTCAAAAGTACAACTCAGAATCGATTGTGTCTTGTGGCTGCGCTGGTCTGAGAGATAGAGACATTGGAGATCTACGGGAAGGATCTATCGTGGGACCGAGTGCTGTGCTGCAGCTTGCTGCTAGGGACGAGTAGTGTCCTTTGGGCATGAGTAGTTTCTACTGTTTTATCTTGACATATTAGGAGCAACCTGGAAGTGTCCCGAAGTAACGGGGCGGGGCATAAGGAGTGCATGAACGTTTTGTGTAGCGGTAGAGAGAGGGAAAATCAAGAAAGCGAGTCGAAACCCATTCCCAATTCGCTTTTCATTCAACGTGGTGTTTACTTTCTCTAATCACTTCTATGTGCTCACTTTAACCACTCGTCCGAAGG